>MU227236.1:1748016-1773321 GCA_018584345.1 Thuja plicata | reverse complement strand
AGATGGGTGGAGTAACCCATGTGATCTGATTGGAGTTATCTCTTTGAAGATAAATGAATATTTAATTCATTTATTTAATTAAAGTTTTCAACATGTGAGATAATTTAATTCTTTTTTATTTAGAATTGCTTTATTAAATAAAATAAAATTAATTTAGTTGGAAGAATTTAATTAGTTAGTTTAAATATTTGAATTTAAAATATAGGAAATTGAGTTTAATTAATTAATTAATGGTAATTGATCAATTAAGGTTAATTAATTAAATAAAATTAATTATTTAATTAATTTTGGAAATTTGATTAGATGATTTGGGGAATGAATTTAGAGGTAAATCGATGATTAATTAATGTTTAAAAACCATTAATTAATAGATGAAAATTAGTATTTTTAATGTAAAGTCGCAAGCCTGTCCATTTTCAGGTGTCTACATTTGCCCCTCTTTGATGCAATGTGACTTGTCGCAGTGTGTCAAAGAATTTTCAGGTTTGATCCTGCCCCAACTTGCCCCAGTGATAGCAAGTGGACTATATGCCCCCTCAACAAATTAAGCATAGAAAATGCGTCAGATGAGCATTAATTTGTTGAAAAAGTGAATCACTATATGATGATGATGAATGCATTCCTATGTTAGTTATGATGTTATTGATGATGATGCATTGATTATATGATCTGCTATGCACATATTTTGGGATTTTCTTATGCAATAAATGAATGCAATCTACCATGCACACAATTTTTTGAGTAATACATGTGTTAGTTTGAAAGAAGTTAGTTTGGATAGATGTTCTCTGAGATTGATCTAATAGAATGGAATGATATGAAGGACTTTTTTGCTTCTTTGAATAGATATGATTTGATAGAAAGGATGAGTGTCCCAAGTCTCTTCCCATGTTTCCAATATTTGTCATCATTGCATTTTTTTTTTGTATTTTCTAAAATTCCAAAGAGCATCGAATGATCTAGATCACATACCACCTGGATACCACCGTGACCACTTGATAGCAGAAGGACTAGAGAGATTGAATAGAAAGAGAACCTAGTGCACCCAAATATTGACCATCTAGGTTCAACTATGCTCCCTGTTTGAAAAGAAAGAGAGCCAAAAGCACCCAGATATTGACCATCTGGATACCTCTTTGTCCTCTAAATTAACTAAAGCAAATAAACCAAGATAGAACTCCTATGCACCCAGAGTCCATATGGATAACACTACGAGCTCTTGATTTCTAAAAGGGAAAGCCAAGCAAACAAGATAGAACTCCTACGCCCCTAGTGTCCATCTGGATAGCATCGTGAGCTCTTGTTTGAAACAAAAAGGGAAAGACCATAGAAACCAAGATAGAACTCCAAAGCACTTAGAGTCCATCTAAATAGTGTTACAAGCTCTTGATTCTATAAACCAAATAAGAAAAATAAAAGAGAAGGAATGTCCAATTCTTTCCCAGGGTTAAGCTCAGATCGTGGAACTGCATAGCTGCTAGATAAGTGATAGAGCCTACCACATTTATCCTAAATCATCATGGCCCTGGAATCGAAGTGAACATTCAACAGACAACAATCAAAGAAAATAATTCATGATCTATCATAGCTACTCTCCTCACATGGTGGATCGTGGAGTAATGTAAGAACATAACCGCAAAATATAGACTGACATCTGACCGAGTTGACTGACCTAGTCAACATTTTTGGATGGTTCCTTGATGCAGTTGGATTCTCTTGATTGGCTCAACTCTTTGGATAGGCTTGATTGCTTGATTGTTTCTGGTTTTAGTAATAGATTACTCATATAAGACTGACATGTCTGGTTTGAGTGTATCCATCACTGTATAAGATGATTGATATGATTGGATTGATTGATTGTGATCATGTTGGAAGCTGATCAAGCTGTGTCAGATGGGCCCCATGCTGGTTCACAAAGCTCATGATTGTGACAATTGATAGATTGATAAAGTTGTGTCAGATGAGCCTGATGCTGATTTGTAAAGCTCATGATTATGACAATTGATAGATTGATAAAGCTATGTCAGATGAGCCCGATGCTGATTTGCAAGGCTCATGATTATGACATTGATTGACTGGGTGTGATCGCCCTTTTCTCTCGTGATAGCCGAGTTGGCTTTATTGCTTGAGATTTTGCAATTTTTGAATGTTTTTGATGAAGATTGATTTTCTCTTAATTTTTTGATCTTTTTAGGATTTTTGATGAGTTGTCTGATTTTTTGGATTTTCTCAGGACATTTAGAATCGCCCCCTATTATGGTGGACCAGTATTAACCATGGGTAAGTGCTTGGTGCTCAAAGGGGATTGTGCTTCTAGATAGAGCTTGGGTAGTGAGTCTTGCATTTAAAATGTGCTCAAGCTTTTGATCTTGGAGTTCATTGATGGTGAAGCTGGATTTGAACACTTGGTACCTATTTGCCAGGTTTTCACTAAGGTACCTACTCAATAGGGCCTATTTTCTAGGTTTTCACTGAGAGAGCAATTTTGTTTCTCTTTACTTTTTTTTTTTCTTTTTTTTTCTTTTTTGTTGTCTTTTTTTTTGTTGTCGCCAAGGCACCTGATTGCCAGGTTTTCACCAAGGTAACATTTTGTATTTTTTAATTTTTTTTGGTATTTTCTAGATATGTAGATAGGTGCCTTAACCATAGAGTTCCTCAAGGATAGAACCTCTTGAGGTGCATGCTGTTGATGTATCCGGGGAGCTGATCTCCTTCTGGTGTTGCCAGTATGAATGCCCCACTCTGAGTAGAGCTGATAATGACAAATGGTCCTAGCCAGTTAGGCTCAAAATTTCCAGGTTTGACTCGTTCTGCTTGATTCTTCTAATTTTCCATGAGGACAAGGTCTCCTACCTCAAATGTTCATGGATTCACCTTCTTGTGATAGTTCTTTCTAGGGTGATTCTAATAGCCTTGTAAGTGGTTGGCAATTGCAGCAAAGCACTGGCAATTGCGAAAAATCACTGTCAATTGTGGCAAAGCACTATCAATGGCAATTGTGGAAAACTAATAACGATTGCAACATGAATTGGTCAATTGTAGAAAAGCACAGGAAATTGTGGCAAAGAGCTAGAAGAAAGAAAGACAGAAGATGACAGAATAGCAATGCAAAAGCCTGCAATCAATAAGGGTATTAAACCAGTCAATTGTGGCAAAATAGCAGTGATTGCGAAATAACATAGATATGGAGAAAAGGACAAATTTTGAGATCTGCAACCATATGGTCGTGGCTGATTGATTCTATCTGTCATCTTTAATAGATATTTGGGCTATTTGTTTCATGTTGGGTTCACCAAAATGTATGCCTCCTCTTCGTGATCTATGGTTCCCAAGTTTTCCAAAGGCGAGGGTTAGTAGCAAAGGTTTCACAAATGATATAAACCAAGTACACAATAACTACTAAAATGAATAACTTAAAATGTAACCAATAAAATGTACAAACAATGAAAGGGAAACAAATGAATGCAAACCCCGAAGCGCTTGAAGCTTCTATTGTCTCTCTCTACTCCTTCCAAAACATTGTTTTGATGCTCAATATTGGGCAATTATGGTTTAAATGCCGCAATTGCCATTTAGAAACCGTAATTGATAAGTGTACCACAATTGCCAACCTTTAATACCACATTTGCAATTTGTATGCCGCACTTGCATGTTATGTTCCACAATCGCATAAGAGTTCCGCATTTGTAGGGTTATTTTCTGCAATTGATTTTTTAGAACTGTCTGCTTGATTTCCTTGTCTGATATCTATATATTTTGTCTTCTGATACCTTCCTAGATGACTGATACTATTATTTTTGTGATGTATTTCTATGTGCAGTTCATCGGGCGGATTCTATAGTGTCAAGAGTCAAGGCCAATGGGTCTTGTGTACAGATTCCAGCTCTCAGAGGATGAGAGGTCAGTTCTTAGAGAGCTAGGTTTATATTGGATTTGCTATAAGCCAGAGATCACGACCAATAGGGGTCTGATCTCCACTCTTGTTGAGAGTTGGCATTCGGAGACATGAACTTTCTGGTTACCCACCGGTGAGTGTACTGTGACATTGGGGGATGTGTACCGCATCCTCCAGCTTCTGATCTAGGGTGAGCTTGTGGAGTGTGCCACCCATTCTGGTATTGTTTCATTGACTGAGCTATCTAGATTTCCCCAAGATCAGCTTGGGTTATCTAGTGCCTATGATTTTCCATGGTCCAGGTTTGGCTTGGGCCTTGACAGGTTATCTACCTTGCTAGGCAGTTTGATTTGTGGCATCCTATGCCCCGATCATCGACAATGTGGATTTTCTGTCAGATTTTGTACTGTTCTACAGAGTATGGTCAGGGACCATAGTATTTATGCGTAGGGGCCATGCATGTTGTCTCAAATGCATTTTCATATATTTTATGCGTCTTACCCTAATGGTAAGTCACTCAGATGTGGTGCGACCCTTTTACAGATATGGACATGGGAGCACATAGCTGTGTGCCGCCCTGTTTGTACACGTGCTTTGCCAGCCGACTGGCCTTATGTTTATATGTATGATGGAGCCTTTGTACAGACCCATATGGGTCATTTGTTGTATTGGTGCTAGTAGTTAGATATGGTTCCTTACTTTATCTTGAGGCCTTATAGAGATTTCCCTGTGTGGGATGGAGAGGACATCCATCTTCCCTTCTGTTGCCAGTGGAGATACCTGATTGGGCACATTACCGACCACGTCCATATGATTGACTTTCACAACACCGATAGGGTGTTGCGTTAGTTTGGAGAGAAGCAGGATGTGTCTGACTCTTATGCTTACTTTGCTCATAGATCAAGGGATTCTATTGTTTGGGGTGGTGTTGTATCACTCGATGCTATCCATACTGAGTTTGTAGGCTTACTTCTTGTTGCATGGACCTGGAACTTGGCTACTGTAGATGCAGGTTTGTCTTGTTTTCTGATTGCTTATGTACTTCCTTACTGCTCTCTAATACTTACTCATATCTCTTTTTGATACTTATGTCCTTATCTATGTGGGTATTGATATTTGAATTTGTCTTTGGGCAGACACTACACCTCAGTATGATGCTCATTGGGTGCAGTCCTGACCTATTGCTCTTATGGATATCTCACATCCTGTTGCTCAGACTATTATGAGGAGGGCCCAATAGGTACGGTGAGGGAGGGGAGGTTGGGATGGAGGGAGGGACGGTGGTCAAGGTGGAGGTAGATTTGGAGGTCATGATGGAGGTAGGGATGGGGGGAGAGATGGAGGATGAGGGAGGGGAGATGATGGGGGAGATGATCCTGGTCCTGGGGGTGCTGGTGGTGGAGTGTGGACCAGAGGTGGCTTGAGTGGCAATTAGACTAGTGCTCCAAGAGTTTGTTTGAGCACCATTCTAGAGGATGAGGAGGCTATGGAGGAGGAGGCACCCTAGTTGGTGCAGAAAGTTTTCCGGTGGACAGGTGTTGTTTTGGTTCCTAGAGAGGAGGACAAGGTAGTTATTGAGGATGTGGATATTGAGATTGGTGACATAGATGTGGAGGCTCTAGATGAGCAGAGTGTAGAGACTGGTTCATCAACTAATAGTAGTAGCACTGGCAGTAGTACATGCGAGAGCTCAGATAGTGATGGTGGTGGATTGGGGGACAGGGCTGAGGAGGGATATATGGATGTAGCCATGGGTAGTATGGAGGATGATGCCTTAGAGTTGAAGCGTCTCACCTAGTAGGTATAGGACCTTCAGGCCAGGCTTGCTTCATCTAATGCACATGCCACTCTTTGAAGGCTCGGGTTACAACGGCCGAGTCTAGAGAGTGACAGGCTCGAGCTGAGGTTCAGTCTTTTATTGACAGTGTACAGGATACCTTGCACTGGGATGTTCTTGACAAGTACTATAGATCTGGGCATGATTCTCAGAGAGAGATCAAGTACTAGAGGTGCCACTATGAGGGTGTAGTTCCTGCAGAGCAGAGAGTGCCCAGTTACATAGCCTCTCAGAGATCTAGTAGAGCTCAGCTATCATAGATCAGTAGTATTGGAGCTCCTGGGTCATCACAGAGACCAAATTCTAATATGCCACCCCCTCATCCACCTCCTGCCAAGGGTGGGGGTAGCACATGTTGATCCCATTATGTAACATGTACCATTTTTGTAGTGATGTCATTTGATATACTCTGAGTAGTATCCATTTTTGTATCCCAACACACTGATATTTATTGATATATATGTTGATTACCTTCCTTTGTTCAGACTTTTGAGTGTTCATTATACTCAAATAGTTTGATTTATATGAGATGCAGCTAGTGTTTTTGATATGATGTGCATTGGTTTACTTGCTATATGTATGATTTCTACATGATTTGGTGGTTTAGATGACGAGGTGTATATGCAATATGAATTTATCATGCAGACTCGTAGATGGAAGATTTACTTTTCCTATGATACTGACATGTAAATGCAGGATGGTGGAAATGAAATGCATGTTTATATGAGATGCTTATGGAAGCATGTGATTTTATGATTTATCATGTATGCGACTACTATGTTTTTTCATTTTTTCTTATGCACTTTAATGGAATGAATGCAATATAATATGCACAAAATATCTGAGTAATGCATGTGTTAATTAGAAGGAAATTAGTTTGGATAGATGTTCTCTGAGATTGATCTATTTACACATGGAATGGTAGAAATATTTTTTTCTTTTTTCATTTTTTGATGGATATGATTTGATAGAAAGGATGAGTGTCCCAAGTCACTACCCCTATTTCCAATATTTGTCATCGTTGCATCTTTTTTTCTATTTTCTAAAATTCCGAAAAGCCTCGAATGATCTAGATCACATACCACCTAGATAACGCCATGACCTCTTGATAGCGGAAGGAGTAGAGAGATTGAATAGAAAGAGAACCTAGTGCACCCCAAATATTGACCATCTGGGTTTAGCTATGTTCCCTATTTGAAAAGAAAGAGATCCAAAAGCATCCAGATATTGACCATCTGGATACCGCTTTGTCCTCTAAATTAACTAAAGAAAAGAAACCAAGATAGAACCCCTATGCACCCAGAGTCCATCTAGATAACACTGTGAGCTCTTGATTTCTGAAAGGGAAAGCCAAGAAAACAAGATAGAACTCCTACGCCCCTAGAGTCCATCTGGATAGAATTGTGAGCTCTTATTTGCAACATAAAGGGAAAGACCATAGAAACCAAGATAGAACTCCAAAGCACTCAGAGTCCATTTGAATAGCATTGTGAACTCTTGATTCTATAAACCAAATAAGCAAAATAAAAGAGAAGGAATGTCCAATTCTTTCCGAGGGTTAAGCTCAGATCGTGGAACTGTGGGGCTGCCAGATAAGTAATAGTGCCTACCACATTTATCATAAATCACCATGGCCCTAAAATCAAAGTGAACATTCAACAGATAGAAATCAAAGAAAATAAGTCATGATCTATTATAGCTACTCTCCTCACATGGTGGATCCTAGAGTAGCGTAAGAACATAACCACGAAATATAGACTGACATCTGACCAACTTGACTGACCTAGTCAACATTTTTGGATGGTTCCTTGATGTAGTTGGATTCTCTTGAATGGCTCAACTTTTTTGATAGGCTTGATTGGCTTGACTGCTTGATTGTGTTTGGTTTCAGTAATAGATTACTCATATAAGACTGACCTATCTAGTTTAAGTGTATCCATCACTGTGTAAGATGATTGATATGATTGGATTGATTTATTATGATCATGTTGGCAGCTAATCAAGCTATGTTAGATGGGCCCCATGCTGGTTTGAAAAGCTTATGATTGTGACAATTGATAGCATGGCTTGATCGCCAGTTACTTGCTGATTGATTGATAGATTGTAAAGCTGTGCCAGATGAGCCCAATGCTAATTTGCAAAGCTCATGATTGTGACATGTGATTGACTGGGAATGATCACCCTTTGCTCTCTTGATAACTGAGTAGGTTTTATTGCTTGGGATTTTACAATTTTTTGAATGCTTTTAATGAAGATTGACTTTCTCTTGATTTTTTGATCTTTTTAAGATTTTTGGATGAGTTTTCTGATTTTTAGGGATTTTTTCAAGACATTTAGAATCACCCCCTAGTTTGGTGGACCCATATTAACCATGGGTAAGTGCTTGGTGCTTAGAGGGGATTGTGCTTCTGGATATAGCTTGGGTAGTTAGTCTTGCATGTGAAGTGTGCTCAAGCTTTTTGATTTTGGAGCTTATTGATGGTGAAGCTAGATTTGAACACTTGGCACCTATTTTCCAGGTTTTCACCAAGGTACCTACTCAATAGCACCTGATTGCCAGGTTTTCATTGAGAGAGAAATTTTTTTTCTCTTTACTTTTTTGATTTTTTTTGTTGTCGCCAAGGTGCCTAATTGCCAGGTTTTCACCAAGGTAACATTTTGTATTTTCTAATTTTTTTGGTATTTTCTGGATATGTAGATAGGTGCCTTAACCATAGAGACCTCAAGGGTAGAACCTCCTTAGATGCATGTTGTTGATGTATCTAGGGAGATTATCTCCTTCTGGTGTCGCTAGTATGAATGCCCCACTCTGAGTAGAGTTGACAATAACAAATGGTCCTAGCTAGTTAGGCTCAAATTTTTTGGGTTTGACTCGCTCTGCTTGATTTTTCTAATTTCCAATGAGGAAAAGGTCTCCTACCTCAAATGTTCATGGCTTTACCTTCTTATGATAGTTTCTTCTAAGGTGATTCTGATATCCTTGTAAGTGGTCGAAGGCATGTTGTCTTCTTTCATCTAGTAACTCCAGTTCACTAAGCCTTATTACTCTGTAGTCTTCATCTGAAACTAGGTTCTTCAATGATATCCTTAGGGATGGGATTTCCAATTTGAGGGGTAATACTACCTCTGATCCATAGACTAGGGAGAAAGGAGTGGCTCCTGTAGGTGTTCTCACACTAGTTTTGTATGCCCATAATGCGGGACTAAGCTGTAAATGCCAATCTCGCTTTGATTCCTTCACTATTTTCTTCAAGATTTTCAAGATTGTCTTGTTTGTAGCTTCGGCTTGGTCATTCCCTTGAGGATAATAAAATGAGGAGAACCATTGTTTGATATGGAACTATTCGCATAGATCTTCAACATCCTTGTTCTGGAAAGGTGTACAATGATATGTCCGGATAGTTCTAGGGATCCTGTATCGACAGATGATGTGATTAAGTATGAACATTTCTATTTGCTTTCCAGTTATGTAAATGAGAGGAATTGCTTCCACCCACTTAGTGACGTACTATGTTGTTGTTATGATGTATTTGTGTCCATTTGCTGAAGAAGGTGTAATTTTTCCCACTAGGTCAAATCCCCACATGGAAAACGACAATGGTGATGTGATAGGAGTTATTTCCTAGGCTGGTGCATGCATGAGGTCTCCATGAATCTAACACTATCTACACCTTTGTACATGTTTGTGTGCATCTGTCTCTATTGTGGGCCAATAGTATCCCATGCAGATGATCTTCTTAGCTAAATTGTTGCCACCTCCGTGGGTTCCACAAATTCCTTCATGTACCTCGTACAAAGCTTTCTGGGATTCCGTGGAAGTGAGACATCATAGTAGCGTTCCATCTAGACTTCGTCTATATAAAGTAGTTGAGAGGATGGTATACCTAGAGGCTTGGTGGATGAGGGACTTTCTCTGGTTCTAAGACAAGTTGGGAGGTAAGACACTATTTTGGAGATAGTTATAGACATCTTGGTACCATGGGGATTTAGGACCAACAAGGATGCATGCTGATTCTATGATGGATGCCTGATGTGATGGCACTAAGATTTTCTCTACTAGAAATTGGAATCTTGTTTCATTGCCTAGCATATCAATCAATGATGCTATGATAGCCATCACATCTGCAGCTTTGTTCTATGCCCGTGGTACTTGCTCAAAGAAGATGTAATGGAACTTGGTGTGTAGTCTTTCCATCTGTGCTCTATATGGTATGAGCTTCTCATCTTTGGTTGTATAATCATTGCTGACTTGACTGATGATCAACTGTGAATCTCCAAAGACTTTGAGGTTCTTGATTCTCCATTGAATTGCTATTTTTAAACCAATGACTAGTGCTTCATATTCTACTGTTGTTGGTGCATGGGAAATTGAGTCTAAAAGACTTGGGAATTATATCATGATCTGGAGTGATAAGAACTATCATGACTTGGGAATTGTATTTTGTTGGTGCACAGGAAGTTGTGTCATGGCTATTCTACTTATCATCTCTATTTAACATAGTAGATTTATTTCTAATCATCTGATTCATGACTCTATATTTACTATTAATGATAATATTCTCTAGATTCATCAAGAAAGTCAAAAATAATAGGCTGATGGTCCTGAATGGGTGCCTCTGCTAGTTGATCCATGATCACTTGTACTTTGATGGCCTTTTTGTCTATGTACTCAATGTCAAACTCACTCAAGATCATTATCCACTTCACCAGTCATCTAGTGAGCACTGCTTTGCTTAGGAGGTACTTTAAAGGATCAATATGTGCGATCAACTTTGTTTGGTGACTCAACATATAATGTCTCAGCTTCTGGGAAGCAAAGACAACTACGAGGCATGAATTCTCAATTGGCATATAGTTGAGCTCATATCCAACCAATGTTCTTCTTATATAGTAGATGACCCTCTCTTTACCTGTGTCATCATGTTGTGCCAAGAGTACACCTAATGCTGACTCTGTCACTAAGATATATACAGAAGCAATGGTCTACCTTGGATTGGTGGCACCAATATAGGAGACTTGAGGAGGTAGTCCTTGAATATTTGGAATGCTTGTTTGCATTGCTCTATACATATGAATTTGATGTCCTTATGCAATAGATGTTGGAATGGATGGCACTTGTCTGCTAGCTGAGCTATGAAGCACCTTATTGATTGGAGTCTTCCTTGTAACCCTCTTAGTTGCCTCAGGTTCGATGGTGGAGGCATGACCAATATTTCTTTGAATTTCAGTGGGTCTACTTTGATTCCTTTATGTGACACTATGAACCCCAGTAGCTTTCCTGCTATGACACCGAATGCACATTTCTTTGGGTTTAGATGGACCTTGAATTCCTACATTCTGTCAAATATTTTTCCCAATACTTGTAGATGATCCTTGTGAAGCATTGACTTGGCTAGTATGTCGTCCACATAGTCTTCCATTGTTTTGTGGATGAGATCATGAAATATAGTTGTCATAGCCCTTTGATATGTTGCTCCAACATTCTTTAGACCAAACGACATGACATTCCAACAATATGTCCCCCAAGGACATGTGAAAGTTGTTTTGTGTTGGTCCTCTGGCGCGATCCTTATCTGATTATACCCTGAAAAGCCATCCATGAGTGATAGCATTTGATGTCCAGCCGTTAAATCTACTATCATATCAATGTTGGGTAAGGGAAAGTCATCCTTGGGATAAGCTATGCTGTGATCCCTGAAGTCTGTGCAAATTTATATCCGACCATTGTGCTTTGCAACCGATACCAATTTAGATATCCAATCTACGTACGGTATAGGTCTTATGAACTTAGCATCCAGGAGCTTCTTCAACTCTTCCTTGACTAGCAATGCAACATGGGGATGCATCTTTCTCAGCATCTTCTTGACAGGTTTTGCATTGGGTAGCAACGGGAGATGATGTAATACTAGTTTTGGATCTAGCCCTGGCATATGCGAGTAGGACCATGCAAAATTGATCATCCTTGCCTTGAAGAAACTGATGAACTGTTCTCTCTTCTCGGGGGGTGAGTGATTTTTCCAAGTATATGTTCGTTGGGTTCTTGTCATCTCCCAAATTGACTTCCTCTATTTCTTCTACTAGTAATGCTGATTTCTCCTCTATCAAGTGGAGAAGTTCCTTCTTTCCATCTTCTAGCACCCCACTGAGGTTTTCGCTAGAAGATACGTCTTGTTTTAGATTTATATCTTTCTTTTGTGGACTGGAAAGAGGAGCTGCCTCCCCAAAATATGCCACTCTGTCGAGGTCAATTGAGAAACCTACCTTGTGGTCTCCTGAGGGAATGCCTTCCCTAAGTCCTATTAAATCAGCAATAGCCTCACCATTCTCAAAGATATCTAAATCAGGGGGTCCTTGTTGATCCCACTCTATTAGCTCTGGGTGTACAAGATAGATACTTTCATGGTTGTCTATCTCTAGTTGACTAAAAGGGACTACAAATATGGTTCCTACAAAACTAGCTTGTGACATGGACACACCACTTGAGGTTTGATAAATGACATACTTATCTATGCAAGGTTGCTTGGCAATGGATAGTTGGTCAAATAAGTCTTCTAGGTTTATGATATTGTATGACCAAGGGGAATAATCTGGGATTGATGGTTCAGAGTTGTGAAGGGATCTCCACTCATACTCATGGGAGTCGGTCTCAATAGAACGATTGTCCAATGTCTCACTTCCTTGGTTATTTTTGATTGCTATGTGGAGGCCTATTCGGGTTTGTGTGGTTCCCTCTTCGGCGGGCAACAATTGTGCTAATATGTTGCTTATCAAGACATGTTCTATGTTGTGCCCCTGGTGCATCTCTACTATTTTTTCCTGATCAAATTGAATGTCTTGGCTCACAAGACTGGTTCTTTGTTGTCCATAGCCCAACCCTCTCATGTTTCTCTGGGTTGGCGGGAGAGACAATTCCATTATGCCTTGTTGTCTTGCCCCCAGCCCGATTGTACCATCATACTCAAATCTTTGTAACATTGTATAACCATTACCATAGTTCGACAAGGGTAGGGTTTTTCAGATGGTCTCTTGTGGATCTTGGTATAACCATGTATTGATATCTTGTTCAAATGGCTTTTCTTCCACTATGTCTCCCCATCAGACAAAGGTTGTGGGTGGGCATCTAAATAGAACAGGCTATAGAGTTTCTGTTGTAATAATAGGTTGTGGCATGTCATAAGTTCTCAGGCTCTGAGGCATGTGTGTGATAGTGAAATCCTCTTCATACCTATACTCACCACTGCCTTTGTTGGTGATGGATATTTTTCCTACTTTCCATGTGACATCTTGAAGTTTTGAATTTGAAGAGGATGGAACACTTGCATCTTGGTTAATGGCTATCTTTCCTATTGTCTGTGTGACATCCTTGGGAGTGGAATCTGAAGAGGATGGGATGCTTGCATCTTGGTTTTAGGGTACCTAGTTATCAGTGCTAATTTGGACAACATTACAGTATTGGAAGGGATTGGAGTCTCCCTCTATGATGATTTCCTCTCCCTAGTGTGGGAAATTGATGCATTGATGGTACATCGAAGGTACAGCTTGCATTTCATGTATCTATGGTCTCCCTAGTAGCATTTTGTATCCCAACTCAAGGTTTAAGATTTGGAAGGGAGTATTTTTTACCACTAGATCGATACAGATAGGTAGAATGATAATACCTTTAGAGGACCTTTCCTCCTCATCATAAGCTCTGATATTTATCCTCCTTGTGACATTGATGCTTGATTCTAAATAGCCCAAGTGCTTGATTAATTTTAGAGTACATATATTTAACCCAGCTCCACCATCAACAAGGACCCTACAAATAGCACTTTTGTGGACTTGGACAAGTAAATGCAAAGGATCATTATGCAGGGGTTTATGCGGTGGCACATTACGGTCCATGAATGTGGCATGTTTGTTAGGAAATATATGGTTAACCATCATTTGGAAGCTCTTGGGTGTTATGTCCCTTGGGACAATTGCATTCTAAAGGGCTTGGTCAAGTTCCAGTTTATGCTGTGGAGATATGTGCAATAGGTCAAACATAGAGATTTGGGCTGCTGTGTGCTTTAGTTGTCCACTATGCTTGTCTATGGATCTGAGTTTTCTTTAGGATTGGAAGATATAGTAGATGAGTATGGTACTCCTTACAAGAAAAATTTGGCACGATTCATTGTTACATCACATTTGTTACCTTGGTCTTTGATAGTGATCGTAGACACATGGCTATCTGAAGGATTGAGGCAATTGATAACATTATCACTGTTGGCATATGCATAGTTGACTTGTTTTGCTTGTCCACCAGAACTAGAAGCTTTTCCCTTTTTATGATCATGAAAGGTATCATTGAAGATAGTGTGATCTGTTGTGCCTTTGGTTTGGGTATTCATCACATCAATGACCCCCGTGTCAATCAGATCTTGGATAACGTATTTCAATCAGTAACAGTTAGACATTTTGTGCCCTTTCACCCGATGAAACTCGCATAAATCTTTATCATTATACCACCTTGGTTTTTTTTAAGCTTTTTCAAAGTCCCTAATTTCTAGGAGAGTGATAGTGTTTTATTGTATCAACTTGCATAAAGCTGATTCTATGGGCTCTCCCAATGGTGTGAAATCTCATTGATGGAATTGAAACTGTGGTCTACGTTGATTCTGTTGTTGACTGTTTGACAGAGTGGCTGCTTGTACAGGAGGAGGTTGGTTTTGTGTGTATTCTTGTTGAGTGGACCCTATGGATTTTTGGTTTGCCACAGGTGCACCTTGCAGTGACACCTTGGGTTGTGCATAGTTGACTGTCTTCACATCAATGACACAATCACTAGTGACATTTTTGTTTTTGTTCCACCACTTAGCTTTGTCTGTTGCATTTTTGTTTGTATTCGTTTCTGTGGGATTTGCAAGGATTCCTCATTTGACTAAGTTTTTCTCACAATGAACTCCTCATTCGATGAGTGGTGTGAAGTTCAGAGCTAACTGTAACTCTTTTGTGAATGACATGTCTAGAATTAGATTATCAACAAACATGAGTATCAAGTCTTGTTTGGGCACATCATATGTTATGCAGTTTTCCATATTCCTCCATCTCTGTACGAACTTCACAAAAGATTCTCCATCTTTCTGTTTGATATTGCAAAGGTCCTTGATGCTGACCTTGTGCTCTATTTTATGATGGAAGTGAGCTATGAACTTTTAAGCCAGTTCACCCCAAGACTGAATGCCATGAGGTAAATGTGAGAACCATTCCATTGCTGGTTTGGCCGAACTTTGTGGGAACAGTCACATTAGATATGTCTCATCATGGGTGACTTTGATACAACTAGCAAAAAACTCTCGGATATGTTTAATAGGGTTGGTACTGCCCCTATATTTGTCAAATTTCAGTACCGAGAAGTGATTTGGGAATGGAGACATGTAGAGAGAATGGTCAAAGGGGTACGGGTATAAATCCTCTGCGGTGTAGGATTTACTTTGCCCCTGATTTTGCATATCCATCATTTGGGTTTGAAGGGTTTGTATTTGTTGCATTAACATGTCCGTTTGATATTAAGGTTGGTGTGTGAGGGCGTTCCTCTATGCTACAGTGGGTATGAGGCTGTGCCTTTGTGTCCCTTGAGTAGGGACATAGGATTTCATCATGGGGACTTCATATTGATTTCTCACCAAGTTATTTGTAAATGGGGGCACATGAGTAGCCCATGGTGGGTTTTGATGCATTTGTTGTTGTGATTGAAACTGGGGTTGATATTGCTGGGGTTGATATTGCTTCTACTGAGGTTGGATTTGAGGCAATGGAAGCTGGGGTTGCTGTTGTGGGGGTGAGATTTGAGGCAACTGAAGTTGGGGTTGCTGTTGCGAGGGTTGGAATTGAGGCAACTGAAGCTAGGGTTGTTGTTGCAGGGGTTGGAATTGAGGCAATTGAAGCTGGGGTTGATGTTGTAGGGTTTGGAACTGAGGAAACTAAATCTAGGGTTGTTGTTGCAGAGGTTGGACTGATGTCAGAATGGGGAAAGATGTAGCCTTGGGTGGGCATTGACTATAAGTCATACCTGTAGAGATAGATTCCTGTGGGCATGAGGTGTTGATCCCAAGACTAGTGTGAATTGACTATAGCAGTGGCATAGTTTTCAGAATAGTTGGTGTTCGGTGGGATGGAAGTCATAGCATAAGAGCTTGATTGTCTTGGCCATGAGACCAAAGGTGGAGGCATACTAGTGACCATGGGTGCACTTAGTTGCGAACCTGTCATGCTTTGAGTGGAAGATGTGCTGGCTTGGATCGGGTCATTGGTTTGACTAGGTATGGTTTGTGTCAATGTAGGTGATACCAATGGTGGAAAGACTTGAGACACAATAGGCAGTATCTGAGCAGGCTGAGTAGTGTTTTGACTTGCGAGAGGGTTATCGGGCCATATGGTTGATACGCTGAATTTAGCGGGGATTTTAACTCCCTTCTTTATTAGCATGGCTAAGTAACATTTAGGGTTCCTCTCTACAACAACGTCAACTAATTTTGTGGAGTAAGCATCTTGCTCCACATCTTCAAGCTCTGCTTTTGTGATATCTTGGAAAAAAGATGCGCCACGGGGTTGTTCAATGAATAGAGCAGAACTGGTATTCATGAAAGGATCATTCTCTTCTGTTTCCCAAGAGGGGAATCGGTTGATATATGACTCATCTGGTTGTGTTCTAGCCTTAGACCTTTTGTAAGGCCCTCTATGAGGTGTTTGAGACATAGTGTGGTCCAGGTTTTTTAACTAAAACAAGTGATATAAAGCAAACAAGGAAGAAGATCCTTTCTAAGGAAGTCTGAGTTATGTTTTGGACAAGGGTAATTCTAAGGAAAGATTTTAATATAGCTTGATCTCAAAGTGGTGATGATAAAAAGATAATATTTTCTAACCTTTGCCTTGGACAAAGTCACTTTGATAAAGATGATGATGTTTGATATGATGAGATCAAGGTATTTCGAGTCTGAGCTTTTGAACTAATAATGTTTTTGATAATAATCGTACTTTATAGAGAAGAGATAATCTTTAATGTTTAGAGATTCACACAATGTTCTTCACATTTTCCTGGGATAGACACTAGTTTTGGACACCAAATGAAGAGTTCTTTCAAGGTTTTTTAAGTCAAAATAGGAATAAAGTATCTCTGGCCAATTGCGGTACAACTCCACTGATTGCGGTAAAGTAAATGGTCGATTGTAGTAGTTTATCACCGATTGCGGTAATAAACATGACGATTGTGGCAATAAACAAGTTAATTGTGGTAGACTTTCTTGAATGTGGCACAATGCGGGCAATTGTGGTAAATGAGAAATAGTCTCAAAAAAGACTAAAAGATGGGTATCACTGCTTGACAATTTTGAAATTTTTGGAACAATGCTTCTGATTGCAAGACAACTAATGTTGACAACCCTAGACTTTAACACGTTTGACTCATTTTGATAGTTTGGATGTTGTGTTTTGCATTTTCAGAAACTGATCAAAGGAACAAGAACGATAGACACTGTGTTTTGAATAATGAAGACTGAAAAATGTGTATGTTCTACAACTTTTTCAAGTTGCAAGGTTATCACGAGGTCTCAACAATGAGCAGTCAGATTAATCTAGGTCAAATGGCTTCAGTATACAATGTTATAGGCCCAATGCTTGAATGTCCATTAGCAATTATCATGCTAATTGCTACTAGGAAACGAAGGTCCACGATGTAGGTGCCCATTTTTTTTCTATTTCCAGGTATTATTTCCTTGGAGTGAAGATCTCTTTCACTACACAAATACCATGGGACACATATGTTGGGGATCTTAGGGGGAAATTCTACAACCCCTTGCACTATAATAAGGTACCTGTTCAGAGGTAAAATGGGTTGGCCTCTAATTAATCAAGGTTGTAGTAAGGGTTTGTGGTGTCTCTCCAATCAGTTTGTATGTGTGTGACTCACTTAAGAGCCTAGTTGATCACGCTGGCTCCTTAGGGATATTTACTTGATCTAGACTATTACCAACACACCTCACCTGAGCTTGGCTAGATAAGATGAAACTTTGGTTCATGCCTTGTTTATATATCGATTGGAAGGATTACCGGTTTAAGGTCATTCTCTGAGGAAGAAGTGCATTCCCCAGACAGGCCTTTCTAAAAAGTATAAAGGTTTCTAATCTAACAGTTTGCGCAAATGCACCCAAAACTCAAGACACAAGGTAAATTTATTAAGCTCCAAAAGTTTGAAATGTGAACTAAGCTACACCACCATACAAGTACTAATGTTCAATTTTAAGCCCAAAAGTAGGTGTTGATTGCTTGTTCAATTTTAATGCACAAATTTGAGAGATTTTTTTTCCTTGTTTAATTTTAGTCCCACATCAATTTTAAGCCCAAATATAAAGTGTGAGATGTGAGTTATTTGACAAACACTATTCTTTTTAAATCCAAATCCACAAGTGAAATCCTTTTAGTTTTCTTTGTTTAAACAAGTTAGTATCAAAAGGAGTTTTACAAAATGAGAATATGTGTAACTTTGAAACAAGGAAATGACTGATACTCACAATAACTTACCCTTTTCTATTCTCGGTGATTTGTCCAGCCCTACACAGAAAACTAGAAAATGTTAGTTTAAAAATAGATAGAAAAAAGATTTGGATTTGATATGCAATATTTCTTGCGATTGTGGCAAAGCACTGGCAATTGCGGCAAAGAACTGGAAATTGCGGCAAAGCACTATGGCAATTGCAGAAAAGCATTGGCAATTGCAGAAAAGAACTATCAATTGTGGCAAAGCACTGTTAATGGAAATTGCAGAAAAATAATGATGATTGTGGCACGGATCGGTCAATTGCAGAAAAGCACAGGCAATTGCGGAGAAGAGCTACAAGAAAGAAAGACAGAAGATGATAGAATAGCAATGCGAAAGGCTGCAATCAATTACGGTATTAAACTAGTCAATTACGACACTGTTTTGTCAATTGCAGAAGAATAGAAGTGATTGTGAAATAACATAGATATCGAGAAAAGGATGAATTTTGAGATCTGCAACCATACGGTCATGGCTGATTGATTTTGTCTGTCGTCTGCAATAGATATTTGGGCTATTTGTTTCACATTGGGTTCACCAAAATGTACACCTCATCTTCGTGATCTGTGGTTCCCAAGCTTTCCAAAGGTGAGGGTTAGTAGCAAAGGTTTCACAAATGATATAAATCAAGTACACAATAACTACTAAAACAAATAACTTGAAATGTAACCAATAAAATGTACAAGCAATGAAAGGGAAACAAATAAATACAAACCCCGAAGCACTTGAAACTTCTATTGTCTCTCACTACTCCTTCCAAAATGCTATTTTTGATGCTCAGTATTGGTGTGGGTAGCGTCTATGACTTGAGAAGCATCAAGAATTTGCTAATTGAAATGAGTGTTTGATCGTAAGATGGCTTGAATGATAGAACCAAACAGACATAGTAATGGCGCACAAGAGCTTGAAATCTTGGATCCTTCAAATGGTTATGAAGGGTTTATTATATAGGAATTGGGGATGAAATGAACAGTTGAGATCAATTCCAGAGATAGGGAGATGAATGGTTGAGATTAAAAGGAACTAGACAAGCCATCAGTAAACTCCACCTCTTCATTTGGTAAAGAGGAGATAGAATTTGGTTGACTGAAGAGCTAATGGTGAGTTACCTTTTTGAACTAAAGAGGTGGGTGAAGTTAGCCATGTGGACTGGAGAGATGGGTGGAGTGACCTATGTGATATGATTGGAGTTATCTCTTTGAAGATAAATGAATATTTAATTCATTTATTTAATTAAAGTTTTCAACATGTGAGATAATTGAATTCTTTTTTATTTAGAATTGCTTTATTAAATAAAATAAAATTAATTTAATTTGAAGAATTTAATTAGTAAGTTTAAATATTTGAATTTAAACTATAGGAAATTGAGTTTAATTAATTAATGGTAATTAATCAATTAAGGTTAATTAACTAAATAAAATTAATTATTTAATTAATTTTGAGAATTTAATTAGATGATTTGGGAAATGAATTTATAGGAAAATAGATGATTAATTAATGTTTAAAAACTATTAATTAATAGATAAAAATTAGTGTTTTTAATGTAAAGTCGCAAGCCTGTCCATTTTCGGGTGTCTACACTACCCATTAAGCCATTAAGTCTGAGTGACATGTGGCGGTGCAGATAGGTGGCAGGATCTAGAGAAAAACAGATGTGGTCTCACAAAGCCAGTCAGAGGGTGCCACGTGGCATGATCTGGTGCATCCAGGGCCAAATAAAGGTGAGAAATAAAGTAAAGTGCATAAATCAAAGGGAAAAATAAAAGATTAAATATTAATGCATAGGAAATATGCACGGAAATAGAGATTAAAAGGATTACTGTGTAAATTAAAGTGGATTAATCTCAAAAAGAAAGAGTGTAGGCCATCCAAGTGGAGGTGACATGGCAGCGCGCTGGAGAGGCCTGCAGGTTGGGCATGGATCCTGAGGTGGCTAATCGATGGCTGACTTTAAGGCTTAATGGAAAGATGCTCGAAATATACCCATTAAGTCTGAGTGACATGTGGCGGTGCAGATAGGTGGCAGGATCTAGAGCAAAGTAGATGTAGTCTCATAGAACCAGTTAGAGGGTGCCATGTGGCACGACCTAGTGCATCCTGGGCCAAATAAAGGTGAGAAATAAAGTAAAGTGCATAAATCAAAGGGAAAAATAAAAGATTAAATATTAATGCACAGGAAATATGCACGAAAATGGAGATTAAAAGGATTAATATTTAAATTAAAGTGGATTAATCTCAAAAAGAAAGAGTTAAAAGGCATGCAGTTTGAAAGAAATCCTACGGTTGACTTAAAAGCTTAAAGAGGAGATGATTGAAATCTAACCTATAATCCATTAAGCTTGATTGACACATGGCATGTTCAGGAGATTTCTGGATAAATAAGAGATAACAGGTAAAGTGCTATGCAAAATGAAATTCAAAATGCAGAAAGAAACAAAGATAAAAGGGGAATATTAAAGTGCAGGGTAAAATTAAACCGCTGTGCAAAAGATTAAAATAAAGTGCAATAAAATAATATGAAGAGAAGATTATTAAATCTGCATAGGAGGACTTAGGAAATAAAGGTAGAATATGAAAGATGCTCAAAATCTACCCATTAAGCCATTAAGTCTAATTGACATGTGGCGATGCAGACAGGTGGCAGGATCTGGAGCAAAGCAGATGTTGTCTCAAAAATCCAGTCAGAGGGTGCCACATGGCACGATCTAGTGCATCCTGGGCCAAATAAAGGTGAGGAATAAAGTAAAGTGCATAAATCAAAGGGAAAAATAAAAGATTAAAGGTTAATGCACAAGAAATATGCACGAAAATAGAGATTAAAAGGATTAATATGTAAATTAAAGTGGATTAATCTCAAAAAGAAAGAGTTAAAAGGAATGCAGTTTGAAAGAAATCCTACGGTTGACTTACAAGCTTAAAGAGGATATGATCAAAATCTAACCTATAAGCCATTAAGCTTGACTGACACATGGTAGGTTCTAGTGAAATCTAGATAAATAAGAGATAAAGGGTAAAGTGTTGTGAAAAATGAAATTCAAAATGTAGAAAGAAACAAAGATAAAAGGGGAATATTAAAGATAGATAAAAGGAGAATATTAAAGTGCAGGGTAAAATTAAAGTGTTGTGCAAAAAGATTAAAATAAAGTGCAATAAAATAATATGAAGAGAAGATTAATAAATATGCACAGGAGGAATTAGGAAATAAAGGAAGAATATGAGATTTTCATCTAAACAAGTAAAATTATAATGTTTCTAAAACATTAAATATATTTGCCTTTTGACATAAAGAGGTTTTCATGGGAAGATATTAGGAATTTTCAAAGCCATTTCTAAAGAGATTTTCTACAAATAAAATTAGATTTTTAGTTGAACAAGAGTTCAGTTTTGGAGATATTTGTTGGGAACAGAAAAGTGTCAGTTAGGTTGAAATTGCTTTTTCATTTATCCTATATCTGGCTTTTTCTCCATTGTAACAAGGATGGTGAATTTACAACTGCAAAGAAGACTTGATATTTTGTTTAGTTTTTTCAAGCTTTGGTCTATATAAATGTATTGAAGCAGAATGATATTAATAAAATATAGTAGAATCTCCTATTTCAAATCTATAGTGTCTTTTTGTACTTTTTTTCATGCTTTTGTATGTTTTGTTTGTAAGGCATTTTAAACATACTTCTTATAAGGTAACTGTACAGTTACTTGTGAGTTTCCTCCAAGGAGGGAATCAGTCTTGTGAGTAATTCTAGAGGGTTAGGTATTAGTATGAAAATTTGATACATGGATGTGAGAGTGAGAGGATAGTTTGTAAGGAACTATATCTGGGATCTTATTTGTGTTCTTATTAATTGATTTTCTATGGATTTACATCTCATTGGACTCTTTTCCTAGGATTAGGCACTGGTCTAAGTTCTGATAAGTAGTTCTCATCATTAATCATAAAATCAAATTAATCTTTACATTTCTGTTACTGAGAATATTTATGTTTGATTGTATTCAAAATGTACAATTCATTTTACTGATTCCTTGAAGAGTGAATCATAAGGTTAGCCTTGCTAAGTCCAAGAACTTTAAAAACAAGCATGAAAATCCTTGTTTCACTATTTTCTAATATTATCATGATTATATTTTGGTTTGTTAAGTCCTGTATCAAGGTGATTACATCCATCTGTAATGTGTTTCATCAGTTGATGCAATAAATGATAATTGGATAATCAGTGTAAACCACAATCCATTGATAAGTTTATTATTAGGCAGTAACTTGTGAAAGGTATACCCGCCTAGGTTTGTGGATCCCGAAGTGTAGAAGGATTATATCCTTGTTAATTAGCCTTTTCCCTGTATGAATCTGGAATTGGGAATCTGAGAGTCAAGCTTGAATAGCTATATTTTGATTCTATAAGAAAAGGTGCTAACAAAATTGGCGACTCTACTAGGGACATTATAAAGGCATAGTTAATAAGGTTTTAGTTGAGCTTGGTTCCTTTCCTTCTTAATTTTTATCATAGTTAAGTCTGTCCAGATTTGCATAGAGTTGAAAAGTTATATTTCATGTTATGAGGTTTGAAGGATATTGTTTTGTGTCTGAGATATTTTATCGAGCAATTCATATCTTGTGAGGAGTCAGTTTTATCTTGTAAAGGTGATTTGGTAAAGGATTTTTCCTTGCAAATTGTCATAATAATATTTCCCAATTTGTATTGGGTGGCGACTCTGGTATCTGCAGCAGTGCTAAATGAAAAGTTTTTTTCAAATAAATGCAAGATGAGAAAAGCAGTCACAAGATCTTGAGGTCAAGCAGCATCCCAAAGAACATAAGGGCGAGCTTATAATTTTTCAAGGAATGGAAACCAATGAAAGAATTGATGAACATGCAGTGCTCCCCCATCATGAAAATTAGAATGTTTAAATGCAAAGTGTGAAGAGAATTTGAGTTGGGATTACATCTCAACTCTTCAAGTTTTCTGTCCTCCAAAAGAGGTGACAACTCTACAAAAGAGTTAGTGTAAAGTGTGAAATTAACTTCATATTTAGCACTTTGCAACCACTACAATTGGTGTCAGGTATTTTGTTTTTCATTCGATAGTTATTAATCCATGAAAATTAGTTGTTAAGATTTTCCCTATTCAGTAATATCAGCACTAGTTGAAAGGGAAAAATGCTGCAATATTATTTGTATACTATGTTGTTGTTAGCTTCAGCTTTCATGTTTGATTATAGTATGCAAATTGTTTGAGAAGTTTTGATCAAGCTCTATATGGTGAAATTGAGATGTTTATGAAGGCATGTGGGAATTTACTTTGATTATTTCCAGCTTGTGTGTTCAAGTGTAACCATGTCTAATAAGATGTTACAATAGCATAGTAGACAGAGCTTCAACATTAAGTTGTATCTAGCTCTAAATTTTGAAGGCATTTGTGGTTACCCAAATTCTTTTCCATCTGAAATCAGAGAAACATTGCCAAGATTTAGTGGTGGGAGAGAGGAAAATGTTGAAAAACATTGTAGAAAATTCACGGACTTAATGGAGGATTTTTATGTTGAATATGAGGATAGCATTATGAGGTTGTTTATTCAGTCCTTCGTAGATGATGCAAGGTATTGGTTCTCTTTCTTGCTGGAATGTTCTATCTTTTCATGGGAAGAGTTAAGATTGTCTTTTATTGAACACTTTGGTGAAAAAGTTAATCCAGTTACAGTGATAAAGACTTTCATGGAAATAAAAATAAAGAATGGAGAGCTAGTTCCTCCTTTCAATTTCAGATTTGCAAAAGTATTGGATCAAATCCCAATGGAGTTAAGACCAAATTATGTTGTTTGTTTGGTTGTTTATTTAGGGGCATTTGGTAAAAATGTGAGCTACTTGTTAAGAGATTAAAAGCCTAAAACCTTGCATCATGCTTTTATGACAGTTGTTGATATTGAAAATGATTTAAGCTATGGAATCATCCCAAGAGGTTTTCCATCTAATAGCCATCATTGTCATGATGTATCAAATGCCCTAAATAGGTGTGGATCAAGAAGTGAAGACCTATGTCAAGATATATTCATGCATGTTGATTTTACTAACCATGATTTAAATTGTGTTTCAATGCAAAATATAAGTGAGGGAGTTCTATCAAACTTTGCTGATGTTGAATCTAGTTATGAGAGTAATGCTAAATCTGATTATGTTGTTGAATATGCTGACTATTATGCTGATGATGAAATCAATGAATATCAAGACATTGAAGATGAATATATAGTTGATAATTTTTCATTTCAGTCTGTGGATTTTTCTCTTTTCAACACCATATTGCAGATTTCTTATCTCAGTTTGAAGAAGATTTTTGTGAACAAAAAAGCAATGACTATGATGGAGATGAAAGTTTTTGTGGGCATTCCTTTGCACGAGAATATATCAACCAAGAAATTTCAATCCTTAGTCCCAATAAAGAATTGGTTGAGGAAGAGGATTCATGGAGCCATAATGGCCCTTATTTTTGTGAAGATAAACTAATGGTTTATATGCAGCCTTGTGAAAAGAAGGAAAACTTATCATGTGTTGGGAATGATTGTGAAGATGTTGATTTGTCTAAAATAATGATGAATTCTTTTTCTTTAGATGACAATGATGATAACATGGATTTTTTAATCTGTATGCTTGCATCTTGTGACTTGTCATGTGAAGTTGTTGATCCCAAAAATCATGAAAATGAATGTGAAGTTGCTGCTGGTGGGTCAATGTCAGATTTGTATGAACTGACTTATGAGAGTTTTCAAGAAAGTATCTCCTATGATATAGAGACTAAGTCTGATTTTTCCTTTGAATTGAAAATGGATGTCAACTCATTTGACATGGACATTGATGTTTATGATATTGTTAATGGCATGAAATCAATGTTTGGTCAAGAGGAAGTTGTATGCACCCTAAAATGGTCGCCTAGACTTTGGGCCCCATTTATTATTTTATAAATTTATCAAATTTCTGAATCAATGCTTTGGAATATTTTCAATTCAAATCAATTTCCTTGATCAAATTGT
>MU227236.1:1721037-1742343 GCA_018584345.1 Thuja plicata | reverse complement strand
CCTTATGGTTATGATCTTGATGAGGACTCTCCTCCTATTTTTGATAAAGAACCTGTTGTGGTGCTAAGGGGTCCCAACTCTAGAAGGTCATCTCAAGCCCTTAATGCTATTACCCGAAGTCAAGGTCCTGTTGTCATTAAAGGACCTAATTCAAGTCAATCTAGTAAGCCTAAGCAAGTGGCATCAAAACTTGTTACCTTGAAGCCAGCTATCAATCCTAAATCAAACTATAATCTTATTGATCAGTTACAAAGAACACCCACTCAGATTTTGATCTTTGAGATTTTAGAGTTGTCTCCAAGACATAAAAAAATTCTTGAGGATGCTTTGCGTACGGTGAATGTCCCCAACAACGTAGATATTGATCAATTCTAGAATATGGTTAATCAAATTGCTAGCCCTCATTACCTTACATTTTCTGAAGATGATGATAAATCTTTGAGCCATCCACACAATCTTTCCCTTCATATTGAGGTCAGATCCATAGAACTTGTGTTAGACACATGTTGATAGATGGGGGTGTTGGGCTTAATATTTGTTCTTTTAGTCTTTTGAAAGAATTGGGTTATTCTAAAAAAGTTATTGATACCAGAAAAAGGATTGCTATCAAAGCCTATGATGAGGAAGAAAGAAGTTCCAAGGGGTTGGCCATCCTTCCTGTTAGGATTGGCCCTGTTCAAAAGGATATTTTGTTTCAAATAGTTGATGCTGGACCCCTTGCATATAATATATTACTTGGTAGGCCATGGATTCATGATATGCAAGTAGTGTCGTCTACCTACCATCAATGTGTTAAGTTTCCCTATAATGTGTTGATGAGGTTTTGCTGACCGGGTCCGCCAACAGTCATAAGTTGTCACCGGGTTCTGGGGAAATCGGTCAAATCCACCTGCAAAGGTTGTCCGGGGGAAATAAATCCTCCGGGCCTTCAAGCACCTGGGTGTCGGGTCACGACGGTACGGGGCTCGGTCGGGAGAGGTGACTATTTTCGAGGGGGATAGCTGGTTTCTTCAACTCATCTTCTCCGGGGATTCGATCAAAGTAAGGTTTTCCCAAGCGTTTTATACTTAACAAATAAAGCGCAAAAGATCCTGTAGGGTTAGAAGTATTTCATCTAACTATAATCATGTCGAAATGTCCGGAACATCAATAATACTCTGGTAAACTACACTAAATACCGAAGAAACACATAACCATCAGCTAGCATTTTATGAGTAGCGGGAATAAAGAGGTCATTAATGTACTTTAACATACCAGAGTAAAAGACATGCAGAACATTAAAATATGAAATACCATTAACTCAGAAGCAAGAATTCCAACAACATCATTGCCAAGAATCCTTCCTCCTTCATTAATATTCAATCCAGCAAGCACTGGTGCGTGATACAATGGCGGCTCCAGGGGAGCATCTAACTACCAAGAATAGAACAATGGAGCATTGAGCTCTGCAACTTAAAAAGAGAAATCACTTTGCTATTTCTATGGACAACAAAATCATCAATTTTGCTGACCCTTTGAAATGGGCCTATTTGCCTATTTATACAACTCTTTGCTAACCCTAACCCTATTTACATCAATATTCCAATAAAATACAATATTTGGGGGCTGGTACTACCTACGCCACCCTATAAAAGACCTGGAGATGAAATAGGTCTGCCATGTCAGAAGAATAAGATAAGAATATACATCGGAAGAATCAGTCTCAAGAAGAGAACCAGAAAGGGGAAAGGAAGGAAGTAGGTCCCTCAAGGACCAAGGCTACATGCCTCATAAATAAGAAATGCAGCTCCCTGTCTCCAATGTGCCAGATGTACCTTCAAATGGCACCTCGAGAAGACCACCCTGTCAGAAGACCAACTACCGAGCTGACGCACCGTGAAGTGGCCAACTACTTCTCTGATAGTCTTTATTAACCGCTTCTGAAAGTGACCGGTCGGTCTTGGGGACCGGGACACGGATCACTTTAAAGAATATAAAATTGTTGGATCCAGGACTCCAGGATCCAGGAACTTTCATCCCAAAAGAATAAAGAATACTCAGAATAAAGAATGCTCAATACTTGAGTTCTCCCTAGCCCCCAGAAAAAAGCTCAAGGCTGCTTGTTATCGTTGAAGGCCTGGAGGAGGTGAAAGATGCCATCCTCATCTATACTCTTCAGGCTGGCCCTTCTTTGTCTGGCCACCTCAACTTGTTCCCCCAGGTCTGGAACATTTCCTTTAAATTCATCTGCCATTCTTGCAGCGTCATGACCCTTAAGTATCATCTTGGTTAGTTTCATCATCTGGGCCCCATCTATTCCCTCCGGAGATTGATACCAGGATTTTATTATCTCATCAAAACTCCCCAAAACTGAATCTTCGGGGGTATAAGTATTTGTACTAAGGGGATCTGCCCCGGAAGCCTTTATCACAAAAGACTTATATAAATTAGAAGAATACTTTACAGCATTTACCTTTTCCTGCAAGGACTCTACCAATTGCTTGGTCACCTCCAATGTGAGTTCAAGTCTGGAGTGCTGAGTTCTCACAAAATCAAATGATTCCTCACCCAAAATTCTGGATTCATAAATTATTTCTTCTCCCAAGGTGAGGAGCTCTTCGAGCTCCACCTTCCATGCTTGGTAATTTTCAGCGTCACTCTCCCACTGCTCAATGAGTGCTTCCGCCTGATGGATAACTTGCCAGGCCGTGTATAGGTCCGGGAGAGTGGACACTAGAAAATGCCGGGTGTTTCCTATCTGTAGGGCTACCCATTCATCCACTGCTTGGGCCTTATTTTTCATTACTCACAGGGAGTCTATGTCGCTCTTCGATAATTCTTTAGTTGTAGAGGTCTCCGGAGGAGTGGCATTGAATGGTCAGGACAGCTCAGTAAGCAACCCCATAAGGTTTGCATTCTTCTCTTTCTCAGCCTTGAGCCTCTGTGCCTCCTTTTTGAATCGGACCTCAACTACCCTTGCTGCCTCCTTAAGCAAGTCTACCTCACCTTGCTTTCCTCTTTTTCCCAGGGATACCTCTGCAACATTGTAATCTGCAAGATCTGTGGTTGCTTCATTGGTGTCTGGGGGAGGTGTCGCTACAACGGCAATGGTTTCTCTGCCCGGCCCAATTCACAGAGTATGAATTATCTGGGCTTTCTTCGCCTTTGACAGGGCCTGAACTTGGGCCATCATTTCGGCCAGGGAGAGAGGAATCACCGGAGTGGACTAAGATTTTCTCTTTTTGCTCTCTACCAGCCACTGAGGTGGGAGAGGTGGCCTTCCTGCCAGAATTTGTTCTCCTGATTCTCTCCCGGTGTTCTGTGGCTGTTGCTCCTCTTTGACGTGGACTTCATCCATCCTCCCTGCCTCGACTTCTTCTATAGCAACATCCTTTTCAACCTCCATCTCCTCAGCCTGGTCTCGTATGTCGATCACTAGGTCTGGACCTTGGTAGGCTTCTTCGAGGATTTCTTCTTCAAGCTACTCTTCTTCTCATTCTTCTTCTTCTTCTGCTAGGGCTTCTTCCTCTGTTGGTAGTAGGGGAGGTATCGGGCCAAGATTTAGAGTTTGGGCCGCTGTGATTACCTGCCCGAAGGTTGCCCACGGGAGTGGCCTTGTGAACATGGTGGCTGGGTTTATGGTTATTCCTAGAGGTCCGGTTCCCCCATTGGATGCCATTTGTTTGCCTAGCTCTAGTTGGTCCACTCCCAGACCTTGCATTGCTTGAGCCCCGAGGATAATCTCCAGTTCTAGCTCTTTTTCTTCTGCTTCCTGCTCTTGTTTTTGTGTAGGTTCTTGTTCCAAATCTTCTGGGTCTACAGCCTCTTGTTCTTTCTCTGAAACTTCTATCCCTACTTGTGTATCATCCCCTTGTAGATTTATGAATTCATCGGTTGCAAATACGTCAAACTCCTCTTCCGGAGGGGGACTGGCTAGGAACTCTGCCGGTTCTGCTTCTTTCTCCGGTTCCAGGGAACTGGAAGAAAGGATCTCTACTTCTCGGGGGAGGGATGCCCTTGGTGTTGGTACTGGTTCTGCCTTGGCCTATTTGATGTGCTTCCTCTTCCTCTGGGTGACCAAAGGTGGCCTCACATTGGCTATTGCTGCCGCCTCCATGGGATCCACCCCCGTTGCCTTGACCATTAGGGCTGCCAGCGATGGGGAGGAAGGAGGATGAATTGGTCTGGTCATGAGCGGGGGAGTGGCCACCCTCATTATTAACTGCTCCCTCATTTGCTGGGAGGCTACTAAAGATTTCTTGATCTATTGCTGAATAGGGACTTCTTGTGCAGAGTGTGTTGTAGCTATCTTCTTTCTCTTGTCTGTGCCCTGCGAGGAAGTCCCGGCCCCCGGGGTCAATCTTGGTACCGGCTGTGGTGCTAATTTTGGTGCCGGTCAGGGAGCTTGATGCATACTCCCGGGGCACACCCTTTTGAAATAGGCGTGACTTTGCTAGACCACGTCCTGAGTGAAGTCCTCAATTGTGGGCCCCTCCTGGGCGGCCCAATCCATTGCCAGCAGTGCCAATTTATCGATCCCCTTTTCTTTGTACTGGGGATCGATGGTGGGGGCGGCATAAGAGAAGCCCAGAGGGAATCTCCGGAGCTTCAGTTCCTGCATCATTCTGACTGTGGAGATGCCAAGGAGGAAATAATACATCCATTTTGCAAACTCCTGGGCGGAGGGTTGCCCAAATACCCGGGCTAATGCTATTATCCCCATCTGGATGCTCTCCTTGAATTCAGAGCGGGGGATTTCTATCTTCATTCTCTTTGGATCCCTCTTCGGGGACTTAAGCCAGTGGGTATTCATGTACACCCAAGCAGCATCCTCCAGTTGAGTAAACTGGTCCAAGGCATCAGGCCTTGTAACCACTGTGGCTCTGTCGAATTGTGGGATTCCTATTCCCGCCTGGAATGTGTCTGGGTCGAGGGACACCAGTGGAGTGGGGTATCCTGTGGGTTATGTGGCTGCAAGCATAATGGCCTAAATAGAGGAGTTGTAGTTGGCTGCTAGCGTTAGGATAAGCTCCGGAGACTATATGGAGCACGGGAAGCAAGCTGCCCAGAGGATTCTGGACCCTCCAACATTGATTGCGAGCTGGTCTCCAGCCTGTCGCTGGATGTGCATTACCTTCACCAAGGCCTGCATTTTTGCCCACGTTCTGATGCTAGTGTCGATTATGAGTTTAACTTTGGACTCAATCTTTGAGCCCGTAATGACATTGTTCTGCACGAACTTCATGGTGAGGGGAAGTTTCTCCAGGGCCCTCTCCATCTTAGATTTCATCGCTGCCCTGGTTTCCGTCATTGTTGGTAGTTCCAGACTTCTGGGAGGAGATGGTGCGGATGTTTTAGACATTTTTGGAAGACAAAGTCTGGGAACCTACAAGGCAAAGTGACCGTCAGAATATTTTTATCAAAATAAAATAGTTACTCCAGGGTCCGGAGATCTTACCACCGCGACGTTTGCTTTTCCTGAAAAGTTAGTATCATGCAAAGATAACCAAAAAGAAAAACACATCGTAAACTAAGCATCAACATATCCAGGTCTGGGAAATTTTATCACACTTGGCAAAGACATAGGATAGATGGTGGTAAGAGGCCCGAAGCCCGGAGAAATGACCGTTAGTAAGAATGTATGAAAAGGCAAGTTGTCGAGCCCACGTGGACGTCACGTGCATTGGCATTAAATAGATGTGATGGTGATGACGGTGGAGCCAACTGTCTGAATGCGCGAAAAGGGAAAGCCACTTGGCTGGAATTGATTGTGCGCATGGGACGTAAATGAGGTTCTGATAGACTTCATGGAAGAGGTAGAAAACTGCCTGTTTGAAACCAGCGGGGAGCCAAGTTTCAAACAGGTTGTTTTCTGCCTCGAAGTGAACTTGGATGCAGAAAACCAGAAGCAAAGGTGACTTGACCAGCTTTTCGAGTCACCTGGAAGGATATACACAAAGCTGAGGGATATATATAGGGAATGGAAGGATATACAAAGGGCACCTTACAACTATAAACATATATACATGAATATACAATGCGAGACGACATCCGTGGAAAACTAGACAAAGCATAAATAAGTATACACAACTCATTTACACTAGTTACACTACTTACACTATCTACAGACAACCAACTTCTGCACAGAGGGCAGACAACCCTCTGGCAGAGTTGACCCACCAACGGGCGGCGAAACCAGAAATGAAGGACCAGACACGACCGAAAAATGAAACAAAACCAGATGAACAAGAACAAAACCAAAAACTGAAGAAAAACTAGAAAACGGAAGCAAAACAGAGAGGAGGGAAGGAGGAAGCACCAACCTGAGAATGCAGAAGGCGGAGGAAAGGGAAGGGTTTACCGCAGGAGCCCGAGTGGTCAATTGATCAGGAGCACCACCATGAAGCACTTGCACTTGCCTGAGAACACAGAAGATGTTAAGCTTTGATTATCACAAATTCTCTGCAAATGCTCTGTTAATCGCTTTAAAATCACTCTAATTCACTCTAAGTGATCGAAGTTTTTAATCACGGTAAGTGTGAAAGTGACTAATAAAACCTATTTATACCCACGGTAATGGGTAACTCTCCTCCCTCTGGAAATCTCAGGTCGGGCGAAACCTCTGGATGCCGGGCTTGGGGATTCCTCGTGATGATATCCTTAAAGACATCATGGCTAGGAATCCTGGGGTCCAGAATCTGGTTCCCACCGAAAGATGACCTCCGGTACCGGAGTCCTGGAGGCAAAACTAACGGACAAACAAACACCACGCCGGGGAAGAAAACCCCGGAGAAAGAAAAAAAAGGGAAAGAAAGACAAGGCAAAGCCTGCAAAGCAAAAGAAAAAAGGGGGACCCAACATTTTGCACACTAAATGTAGGGACAGGGATGCAGGGCATAACAAATGGCGACTATCTGGGACAAATGCCTTAGCGCATTTGAGAACTAAAGAATCTCTGGTTAACACAACTGGAACAAGCCGCCTCTCAAAGCGTTTGACAGGCAAAGAGCAACATATCTGAGAGAATCCAACCACACAGGAGTCAGTCCGTAGTCTTTCATCAGTGGTGTTGTGTGTTCTTGGGAAGGAAATCAAGCCGATGACCTTCAGGAGGAATAGAGAAGGGATACTAATCACATCAAACCAGTCATCAATCTGCTAAATTTCCCCTGGAAACCGGAGTTTTATCCCATTTTTCCTCTTGTTATTTTATTTGTTTCTGGGTGGGGGAAGGTGGTACTCCTTTCACCATTAATCTTAAGCTTAGCTAATTTTAATGGTGGTACTTCTTTCACCTATCCACCTGTGTTTAGATATTAGAAGAGGGGATAAAGCTTCAGACCCGGGAGGAATTTCTTTAGATTTTTAGACGTGGGTCAACCAATCAGTACAACTAATCTACCATTGGTGTGTCTGATTACTTGTTCCTTATATTACTATTTATGTTCACTGATTGCCAGATTCTGGGAAAGAATGCCCAATGGAGATTCCTCAAAACGTGCCATATCCTGCGAAATGAACCCCGGAGACTGGGTCAATTCCACCGTGCTAAAGATAGATTCTAAAGTTCACCATGTCCTAGACATTATACCAGAGGCCAAAGTTATGCGAAGCATTCCAATTCTTGCAAGATGGAACAAAACACCAAGACCAAAAGAAAACTGAAAATGAAAACCAAGACGGGAAAAGAGGACTATCCCAGAGGACAGCCGACAATGCTATTTACAAGGCAGGGTACCTCGCAACGAGACACCCAGAGGAAATATTTACAAGCGGAAGGCTTTACATATAGTACAAATTTGGAAGAACTTACCTTATTCAAAATAGTGTTTGAGAAACTGTCCATTAACGGGAAATGCTATAGGTTCCCCAGTCAAAGTGTTGAGGCGGTAAGTATTTGCCCCACAAATTTTTGAAATCAAGTATGGTCCGAGCCAGAGCCGTTGGAACTTGGTATGCTTTCCTTTCTTCTCCCGGGCCTTGTCCCACAGCAGGACCAGATCCGAGATGTGAAAAGCCTTGTATTGGGTTCTTCTGTCAAACCATCATTCTACCACTTCCTGGTGATGTGCGAAATGTTCAAGGGCTGCATCTCGCTGTTCCTCCATTCGCACCAGATTCAAGAGTCGAACCTCCACAATGTTGTCCCTGTTTCTAAATTCTTGCATAAACTGTAAGACTGGGATCTGAAAATTGACCAGGAATATAGGGTTCTGACCATAAACCAGGTGGAACAGGGACATTCCCAGGGCGGCCTTGACGCGAATGCGATCCACCCATAGGGCAAATTTCAAATTTTGATGCCAATCCTGGGGATTCTATTCTAACAGATGTTTGATCACTTCCAGTAAATTTTTGTTTGTTGATTCAGCAACACCGTTTCTCTGGGGATAATAGTTGCTGGAAAACTTCAGAGCAATCTTTCGGTTGTAGGTCCATTCGAGTAACTGTGCCGAAGAAAATGCCGGACCATTGTCACATACCAAAGCAAAGGGCATTTCAAACCGTGTGACTATGTTTTCTTCCAGGAATTTGATAACTATGTCTGCCGTGTTGTTTTTGCAAGGTATAGCTTCAGACCACAAAGTGCAGTAATCAGTAGTAGTAAGGATGTATCAGTGGTTGGCAGACGAGTTGGGGTTGATCTCTCCGATGAAGTCGAATGCCCACTGGGAAAATGGTCTAGCCTCATAGACTGGTTGTAGAGGCATCGCTGGGTTACGCTCATGATGCGCTGCAGTTTGGCAAGTATGGCATCTCCTCACATGAGCGTAAACATCCTTGAATATGCAGGGCCAATAGTATCCAGCCTAAAGGATCTAATGGGTAGTGGCGTCGGCTGAGCCATGCCCGGTTCCAAACTATCCATGGAATTCATCGATTATTCTTACAGCTTGGTCCCTGTCGATGCACCGTAGGTACACTCCCTCATAGTTTCTGTGGTAAAACGCAGAGTTTTTGATCATGAAGTGTGCGCTTTTCATCCATAGGGCGCGGCATTTGTGGGGAGGCAACCCCTCCGGACATTTTTTATTTAGCAACAAGTATACCAAATTAGTATACCACGGGTCTTGGGTGATGGACTCCACTGCGTAAGTCTGACATTCTATGCAGGGAGTCTCTTCTGCTATCGCTCGACTTAGTCCTTGGCCTCGGACTATTTTCATGGGCTACATTTCTAAGTGATATTCTTGGAGGATGGCCATCCATTTCCCCTGTCTCTCGCCCAATTCACTCTGCATCAACAGAGATTTGACAGCCTGGTCCAGAATAAAAGCATGTACTTTGCTCCAGAGAATGTAATGCCAGAATTTCTTCACGGTGTGAACTAGAGCAAAGGCCTATTTTTCTAGTGATGAATACCGGACTTTGGCATTCTTGAGTGGGGAACTCATGAAGGCTATTGGTCGTTCCTCCCCTTCAACCTTTTGGGTCAACACTGCTGCAGCGAAATGCGGTGAAGCAAACGAATAAATGTAAAACGGAAGGGAATAGTCTGGACTAGCCAGGACTGGTGCCTCCGTTATGGTCTGTTTGATTTGGGCGAATGCCCGTTTTGCTTCAGGACTCCACTCAATCTTGGTATCCTTTTTCATCATCTCATTGAGTGGTTTAACTATTTCTGCGAATCCCATGATGAACCGTCGCACGAAGTTGATCTTTCCAAAAAAAGATCGCATCTCTTTCTTGCTTTCAGGCATCTGTAGATTCAGCAACGCTTCGACTCTATCAGGGTCTATAGATATACCCTTCTCAGAGACAATATTCCCAAGAAACTTCCCCTCGATGACCCCGAATATGCACTTCTTGGGGTTGAGGGATATCCCATACCGACGGCATCTCTCGCAAATCTGCGCGAGGTGGGCAGGGTGATCACGCCTATCCTAGGAAAAGATGGTCAAATCATCCATGTAAATGATTATGAATCGATTCATAAGGCCCTCGAATGCAATGTCCATGGACTTCTGAAAGGTAGCCCCTGCATTGATCAAACCAAAGGGCATTCTCCTATACGCAAACGTTTCCCACTTGGTGGTAAACACTATTTTCTCTCTGTCTTCATACTTGACCATGACCTGGTTGTATCCTGAGTATCCATCCAAGAAAGACATCATCTGGGATCCATTCACTATTTGCAACACCTCATCCAATGAGGGGAGAGGGTGATTATCTTTGTTGGAGGCCTTGTTCAAATTTCAGAAATCAACACAAAGGCGGATCTCACCATTTTTCTTCCTGACAGGGACCAAGTTAGCAACCCATGTAGTGTGTCAAATTAGAAAGATTATCTAAGCTGACAGCAGTTTTTCTACCTCTTGACGAATCAGAGGCTCTATCAAGGGGTTGACTGGTCTTTTCTTTTGTCGAAAGGGCTTAGCATCTAGTTTCAGAGGAATAGTGTGGGTCATGATGGATGTATCGTACGTTTTCAAGTCTTCATAACCCCAGGTGATCACGTCAATGTATTCTCAGAGAACCGCAAGAATCTTCTCTTTTTCCTCAGGGGAACAGGAGGTACCGATGTGGATGATCTTTTCTTCACCAGGCTGGCCGATGTTAAATTTTTCAAACTTTCCTCCCTCAGGCGAGGATGACACCTTCTCACAGGCCCGAGGGTCTGAGTCGAAGATTCATTCCACTGCAACCATTCCCTTTGGGATAGTGTTAGTGGGCAGGTCCATGATCCCATCATCTTCATCACCCTGCCCAGTGTCATCATGGTCTCGTTCCTCCACTATCAGATCCTCAAAGACACCAACGTTTGCCATGAAGGCCAAGATATGCTGATCATCCTCAAAAACCTGAAAGTGGGTGACATTGTCTGGAATGGACGGGGTGGGGACCATCTCAACTGAAAATCTCTGGAGTCGTGAGCCAGCCATTGGCTCAAGTGTGCTGGCAGAAATGGCGAGGGCATCCGAGACATAGTTCCATCATCGAGGAATGAGGTCAATGCCAAAGGCATCAAAATCTTCGATAAGGCTCCAAGCCCGGTTGTGGTATGCGGCCAGCCTTTTGTCGTGACATGTGTATTGAATCCAGACTTGTTTAACAATCAACTCTGAATCACCCAAAGCCCGGAGGTGGGTGACACCTTTCCTTAGTGCAAATAAGAGTCCAAGGACCAAAGCCTCGTACTCCGTGATGTTGTTTGTACAGTTAAACTGTAGCCTGTAGGATGCGAGGAAGGATTTCCCTCGCGGGTTGATTAATTCTACCCTGGCCCCACAACCTTGTTTGGATCGTGACCCATCAAACTTAAGGGTCCATAAGTCATTGTTTGTAATTTGGGGCTGTGGCGGAATAGTCTTTGGATTCTTGCTGGGGGATTTAGGGGGTGTCTCCCGAACTACCAACATGAGTGTAGAATTTTCCTCCAAAATTTTTTGAATTTGGGATTCCCAGGGAGATGACACCAAAGGAGCATCTCCCATAGGGGCACTGGGTCCTGGGGAATCCATTACATGCTGCTTGTTCCAGAGGGTATCAAGGTGTCGGTTAGCGATCGAAAGACATGGTCCACACTCAAGTTCTGAATGTTTTTGGTAGTGTACTCGGCACCAAGTGCCGGACAGGAGTGTGGCAAGGGTTGTTGTGGTGCCTTGAGAGCTGACTTCAACTCTCATCTTTTCTTCTAGGTCTTGGGCTCTCTGTAGTACAGCGGGATCTTCTCCGGGGATGAAATCAAATGTTAGAATTTCAAAAGGTTTGTACACCCCCAGAGAAGTCTCAGAGAAAAAGACCTTGTTGACCCTCCCAACCTCGGTAAGGGCCTGTTTCATCTGGGGCTCACTTTCAACCCGGATCTGATTGGATTCTCCCTCCCATGGAAGCCACAAGTGGGTGAAGTCGGTCGAAAAGTATCCATTCAAGGACTTAGACCAATTCTGACTTAGTAACATCTCGTAAGTCTCTAGGATGTGCACCACTTGGATGTCAATGATACTGGCTATCCTAGGGTCCTGGACAAGATGTATCTGAATGTTCTTTAATTCCCCCACCATTTTTACAGTAGTCTTATCCAGCTGGATTACTGCGCTGTTAGATGTGGCGGGGTGGAGTCTGAGCTTTTGACAAATGGACAAGGGCATGATGTTACCCGAAGCTCCAGAATCTACTAAGCAGTTATGTATATTTTTGTTGTAAATGTTCAGGCCTAGTAGGAAGGGAGGGTCTTTGTTATTTCCTCAGAAGACAGCCGCATTAGCATCTTCAAAGGGGACAATCTTGGGTGGGCGGCTAATAGCTTCCGGGTTCCCTAACAGCTTTAGAAGAGACTTCTTCTACTCGGGACAGTTCAACAAAACCTTCATCAAGGTCATGGAGGTAGTGGTCTGTTCTAACACCTTCGTAATGTCAAATCTTCCTCCGGGGAACTGGTGATTTTCCTCCATGAGATCTTTTTCTTGGTTAGAGCTAGGACCTTTTGGAGGCGCGGGTCGATCAGTCGTGTTGTTTCAGGGAGGAGTATCTTTGGTAGGGGGCACAGGCGTGTAAACTGGTCCTTTACCAACCTAACTCCGAGTATTGTATAGAGTCCGTAGGTTAGTAAAAGCGTTGGCCTCAAAGGGCAGAATGGATTCGTCAAAGAATCCCTGCAATTCAAATTCTTCTTCATCTTCTCCGGAAGTCCCGAAGAAGATGGTGTCGCAGGTGAAGGCAATGTGGGTTGTTTCTTGGACAGGAGGCTCTGGAGGAGCGGCATCGTGCGACTGCTACCTATCCAGCTAGGAGATCATGATGACCTTCTCCAAAGTGGCACAATTCACCTCGTTGTGGGAACCCGTGTCATGTAATCTACACCAGTTGGTCATGGGCTAGAAGTCTGCGACAAGAGTAAAGTGTGATGGTCCAGCACCATTTTGGTTGGTGTTTTGGTTCAGAGGCGGGCCTCCAGTGTTTGCATTGTTATTCCATTGTTGCTGATTGGGCCGAGACCCATTGTTGAAGTTTCTCCCTCTGACAATTTTATTTTGTTGGGCGGAGAAAATATTCCCTCTCTGGGAACTTGAATTTTGGGGTGTGTAGTATCCTGCCTTCAGTTGGCCCATGTCCATAGTCAAAGTGGACAACATTCGCCGGAGGGATTCAACCTCAGCGGTCAACTGAGTGTTGGTGTCATAATGGGATGACTGCGGTTGTTGCTAGCTTCTCGGGAAGATAGCAGGATTAGCCAGAGTCGAGGGCGGCAATCCTCCAGCCGCGGATGACTGAAAGAAGGGCACTCCGGATGGTTGTGTTTGAGACTGTTGTGTCTGGTGTGGCTGATTCCAAGGGAAGACTTCCAGACCTGGTGTCATCTGGGTCTAGGCTGGGTAAACATATCGCGCCTATTGGTCTATCAAGGGTGGCGGAGGATTCATTGCCATCGAGGGGGCACCCATTGTCAGATTGGGGTTGTATCCCCCAGCATATGCAATTCTGCTAGGGATCATGTGGAAAGGCGTGCTCTGCCCAATCCCGCCCGGGGATTTGTTGAGACCGCGGGACAGCTCTAGAGCTAGATTGTAGACTTTTGCCAAGGTGTCTCGATCACCTGGGGCAGTTGTTCTCCAAAGGAGAGTGGCAATGAAAGGGTCCATCGCATTAAGATAGGTTTGTATGGTTACGTCTAGAGATGGGATAAAAGGGCCCGTGCATCATTTTAGGGCACGCTGGAACCTATGGTTAAATGCTGCAAGAGGTTCATTAGGTTCCTTTCTGATGGAGATGAACTGGCTGTGGGACCAGGTAGGGTCCACATGCACGCGAAAGGCAGCCAGGAAGGCGTCCTCCATATCCTACCAAGTGTTGATGGAGTTGGCAGGCAAGTTAAGGTACCAGTTCAACTCACTTTGTCCTAAGAATAGGGGGAACATGCGGGTCACAACATCTTCATGCTGGATCCGGTGTCGATTCATGGCATCTTTGTATGCCTGTAAGTGTTCTTTTGTGGTCCGTGAGCCTAAGTGCTCATATCGCGGGCAGATCTTTTCTGGGTGAGAGGGTAAATCATTAGTTGCTCCCAAAAAAGTGCCCATTGGGGACCCAGTGTTTCCGAAATATGCAGCCATTGGGGGAACTATATGTTGGGTAGCTTGGGTACTGGTTCTCGGGATTGCCTGAGAAGCTTGGTTATTTAGGGGTAGGGTAGATCCCCAGACAATAGTGGATGGTAGGACTTTAGAGGTTTGTTTCTTTCGAGTAGGGGGCTCGAGTTTGACAAACTTTCTGGGATTCGGGGCAGACCTAAGGACTCTTTCAAATTTCGCTGGGGAGAAAGATCCAATCCCAGTGAAGGCTTGTCTCCTAAAACTACAACTCGGGGAACCCTCAGAAGGTGTAAAATCAGAATCTCTGGAAGGGGATGAGTTCATTCCCTCCTTCTAGCACCAGTTTCTATTGATGAGGTTTTACTGACCGGGTCCGCCAACAGTTATAAGTTGTCACCAGGTTCCAGAGAAATCGGCCAACTCCGCCTACAAAGGTTGTCTGGGGGAAATAAATCCTCCGGGCCTTCAAGCACCTGGGTGTCGGGTCACGATGGTGCGGGGCTTAGTCGGGAGAGGTGACTATTTTTGAGGGGGATAGCTGGTTTCTTCAATTCATCTTCTCTGGGGATTCGATCAAAGTAAGGTTTTCCCAAACATTTTATATTTAACAAATAAAGCAAAAAAGATCCTGCAGGGTTAGAAGTATTTCATCTAACTATAATCATGTCGAAATGTTGGGAACATCAATAATAATCTGGTAAACTACACTAAATACCGAAGAAACACATAACCATCAGCTAGCATTTTATCAGTAGTGGGAATAAAGAGGTCGTTAATCTACTTTAACATACTAGAGTAAAAGACATGCAGAACATTAAAACATGAAATACCATTAACTCAAAAGCAAGAATGCCAACAACATCATTGCCAAGAATCCTTCCTCCTTCATTAATATTTAGTCCAGCAAGCACTGTTGTGTGATACAATGGCGGCTCCAGGGGAGCATCTAACTACCAAGAATAGAATAATGGAGCATTGAGCTCTGCAACTTAAAAAGAGAAATCACTTTGCTATTGCTATGGACAACAAAATCATCAATTTTTCTGACTCTTGGAAATGGGCCGATCTTCCTATTTATACAACTCTTTGCTAACCCTAACCCTATTTACATCAATGTTCCAATAAAATACAATATCTGGGGGCCGGTACTACCTGCGCCACCCTACAAAAGACCTAGAGACAGAATAGGTCTTCCATGTCAGAAGAATAAGATAAGAATATACATCAAAAGAATTAGTCTCAAGAAGAGAACCAGAAAGGTGAAAGGAAGGAAGTAGGTCCCTCGAGGACCGAGGCTACATGCCTCATAAATGGGAAATGTGGTGTCCTGTCTCCAATGTGCCAGATGTACCTTTGAGCGGTGCCTCGAGAAGACCACTCTATCAGAAGACTAACTGCCGAGCCGACGCCTCATGAAGTGGCCAACTACTTCTCTGACAGTCTTTATTAACCGCTTCTGAAAGTGACCAGTTAGTCTCGGGACTCTGAGATCTGAGAACTTTCATCCCAAAAGAATAAAGAATACTCAGAATAAAGAATGCTTAATACTTGAGTTCTCCCCAGCCCCTAGAAAAAATCTCAAGGCTACTTGTTATCGTTGAAGGCCTGGAGGAGGCAAAAGATGCCATCCTCATCTATACTCTTCAGGCTGGCCCTTCTGTGTCTGGCCACCTCAACTTGTTCCCCCAGGTCCGGAACATTTCCTTTAAATTCATCTATCATTCTTGCAATGTCATGACCCTTAAGTATCATCTTGGTTAGTTTCATCATCTGGGCCCCATCTATTCCCTCCGAAGATTGATACTGAGATTTCATTATCTCATCAAAACTCCCCAAAACTGAATCTTCAGGGGTATAAGTATCTATACTAAGGGGATCCGCCCCGGAAGCCTTTATCACAAAAGACTTATATAAATTAGAAGAACACTTTATAGCATTTAACTTTTTCTGCAAGGACTCTACCAGTTGCTTGGTCACCTCCAATGTGAGGTCAAGTCTGGAGTGCTGAGTTCTCACAAAATCAAATGATTTCTCACCCAAAATTCTGGATTCAGAAATTATGTCTTCTCCCAAGGTGAGGAGCTCTTTGAGCTCCACCTTCCACACTTGGTAATTTTCAGCATCACTCTCCCACTACTTAATGAGTGCTTCCGCCTGATGGATAACTTGCCAGGCCGTGTATAGGTCCGGGAGAGTGGACGCTAGGAAATGCCGGGTGTTTCCTATCTATAGGGTGACCCATTCATCCACTACTTGGGCCTTCTTTTTCATTACTCACAGGGATTCTATGTCACTTTGCGGTAATTCTTCAGTTGTGAAAGTCTCCGGAGGAGCAGCATTGATGGGTCAGGCTAGCCCAGTAAGCAACCCCATAAGGTCTGCATTCTTCTCTTTCTCAACATTGAGCCTCTGTGCCTCCTTTTTGTATCAGGCCTCAACTGTCCTTGCTGCCTCCTTAAGCAAGTCTACCTCACCTTGCTTTCCTCTTTTGCCCAGGGATACCTCTGCAACATTGTAATCTGCGAGATCTGCGGTTGCTTCATCGGCGTCTGGGGGAGGTGTCACTACAACGGCAACGGTTTCTCCACCCGTCCCAATTCGCAGAGTATGAACTGTCCGTGCTTTCTTCGCCTTTGGCGGGGCCTGAACTTGGGCCATCATTTCAGCCAGGGAGAGAGGAATCACCGGAGCGTACTGAGATTTTCTTTTTTTTCTCTCTACCAGCCACTGAGGTGGGAGAAGTGGCCTTCCTGCCAGAATTTGTTCTCCTGATTCTCTCCCGGTGTCCTGTGGCTGTTGCTCCTCTTCAATGTGGACTTCATCCGTCCTCCCTGCCTCGACTTCTTCTATAGAAACATCCTTTTCAACCTCCATCTCCTCAGCCTGTTCCCGTATGTCGATCGCTGGGTCTGGACCTTGGTAGGCTTCTTTGGGGATTTCTTCTTCAAGCTTCTCTTCTTCTCATTCTTCTTCTTCTTCTGCCAGGGCTTCTTCCTCTGTTGGCAGTAGGGGAGGTATCAGGCCAAGATTTAGAGTTTGGGCCACTGTGATTACCTGCCTGAAGGTTGCCCCTGGGAGTGGCCTTGGGAACGTGGTGGCTGGGTTTACGGTTATTCCCGAAGGTCCGGTTCCCCTAGTGGATGCCATTTGTTCGCCTACCTCTAGTTGGTCCACTCCTAGACCTTGCATTTCTTGAGCCCCGAGGATAATCTCTGGTTCTGGCTCTTTTTCTTCTGCTTCCTGCTCTTGTTCTTGTGCAGGTTCTTGTTCCAAATCTTATAGGTCTGCAGCCTCTTGTTCTTTCTCCAAGACTTCTGTCCCTGCTTGTGTATCGTCCCCTTGTAGATTTCTAAATTCATCAGTTCTAAATATGTCAAACTCCTCTTCTGGAGGGGGACTGGCTGGGACCTCTGCCGGTTCTACTTCTTTCTCCATTTTTGGGGAACTGGAAGAAAGGATCTCTACTTCTCAGGGGAGGGATGCCCTTGGCGTTGGTACCAGTTCTGCCTTGGCCTATTTGATGTGCTTCCTCTTCCTCTGGGTGACCAAAGGTGACCCCGCATCGGCTATTGCTGCCGCCTCCATGGGATCCACCCCCGTTGCCTTGATCATTAGGGCTACCAGCGACGGGGAGGAAGGAGGACGAATTGGTCCGGTCATGAGCAAGGGAGTGGCCAGCCTCGTTATTAACTGCTCCCTCATTTGCTAGGAGGCTACCATAGATTGCTTGATCTATTCCTAAATAGGGACTTCTTACATGGAGGGTGTTGTAGCTATCTTTTTTCCCTTGTCTGCGCCCTGCGAGGAAGTCCTGGCCCCCGGGGTCAATCTTGGTACCGGCTGTGGTGCTAATTTTGGTGCCGGTCGGGGAGCTTGACGCATACTCCTAGGGAACACCCTTTTGAAATAGGCATGACTTCACTCGACCACGTCCTGAGTGAAGTCCTCAATCATTGGCCCCTCCTAGGTAGCCCAATCCATTGCTGACAGTGCCAATTTATTGATCCCCTTTTCTTTGTACTGGGGATCGATGGTGGGGGCGGCATCAGAGAAGCCTGGAGGGAATCTCTGGAGCTTTAGTTCCTACATCATTTCGGCTATCATTCTGATATAGTGCCGGCTTCCCACCTCCACATCGTCTTGGCAATCTACCCAGAAGTCCTCCATGTGTATTTGATGGGGCTCTGAAGCCCGCGGCATTGCCATTGCTATTTTCCCATGCGGATCAAAGTTCTTTCGCGCCAGATAAAATTTCTGCAAGTTATAACTTTTCAGCTCATTGTCCGCCTCTTTTGCGGTGGCCAGACTGTAGGTGTATTTCCCACAGGTGATTGGGATTGAGATGTTGGGGACCTTCTTGAGGGAAAAGAAGGTGTGTAACTCCATCATTTGCCGACAGTATTCCAATAGCACGATCTTGTCCCCGTAATGCCTTGGCAACAAGTAGGGTTTCCCGGAGAAGCCGGTGACCCTAATGTATGTATGCTGCTGGAATTGAATGTAGTAGTGCCCATAACTACTGACTAAATTCATCGCCTTAGTGGACAGGCGGTATCCAGCATCCCGGGTGGGTGTGAGAAAATGGTAATAAATGAACGCATTATTTACCCGACAGAAACTGGGGAAGCTGGCCTCCCATTGAATATGTGGGAAATGGTCCCACAGTGCTCTTTGTTCCGGGCCCATCCTGAGCAAGCCATCTGTAAGTAGGCCATTGGAGTGGGGCCTCTGCTGTGCTAGGGCCCAGAAAATGTAAGAAGACATATAGAACTTCTTTTTCCTGTCCACCTGGAGGAACTGGGAGTCGACGTGATTAGAGATTATTGTGCCCCAATTGAAGAATTCTCCCTTGGTGGAGATGCCAAGGAGGAAATAATACATCCATTTTGCAAACTCCTGGGCGGAGGGTTGCCCAAATACCTGGGCTAATGCTATTATCCCCATCTGGATGCTCTCCTTGAATTCAGAGCGGGGGATTTCTATCTTCATTCTCTCTGGATCCCTCTTTGGGGCCTTGAGCCAGTGGGTATTCATGTACACCTGGGCAACATCCTCTAGTTGAGTAAACTGGTCCAAGGCATCAGCCCTTGTAACCACTGTGGCTCTGTCAAATTGTGGGATTCCTAATCCCACCCGAAATGTGTCTGGGTCGAGGGACACCAGTGGAGTGGGGTATCCTGTGGGTTCTGTGGTTGCAAGCATAACGGCCCGAACAGAGGATTTGTAGTTGGCCGCTAGCGTCAGGATAAGCTCCAGAGACTGTACGAAGCACAGGAAGCAAGCTGCCCGGAGGATTCCAGACCCTTCGACGTTGATTGCGAGCTTGTCTCCAGCCTGTCGCTGGATGTCCATTACCTTCACCAAGGCCTGCATTGCTGCCCACGTTCTGATGCTGGTGTCAGTTATGAGTTTAACCTTGGACTCAATCTTTGAGCCCGTAATGATGTTGTTCTACATGAACTTCATGGTGAGGGGTAGTTTCTCCAAGGCCCTCTCCATCTTAGATTTCATCGCTGCCCTAGTTTCCGTTGCTGTTGGTAGTTCTGAACTTTCGGAAGGAGATGATGTAGATGCTTCAGACATGTTTGGAAGATGAAGTCCGGGAACCTGCAAGGCAAAGCAACCGTCAGAATATTTTTATCAAAATAAAATAGTTACTCTGGGGTCCGGAGATCTTACCACCGCGATGTTTGCTTTTCCTGAAAAGTTAGTATCATGCAAAGATAACCAAAAAGAAAAACACATCGTAAACTTAAGCATCAACATATCTGGGTCTGGGAAATGTTATCACACTTGGCAAAGACACAGGATAGATGGTGGTAAGAGGCCCGAAGCCCAGAGAAATGACCATTTGTAAGAATGTATGAAAAGGCAAGTTGTCGAGCCCACGTGGACGCCACGTGCGTTGGCATTAAATAGATGTGATGGCGATGACGGTGGAGCCAACTGTCTGAACACGTGAAAAGGGAAAGCCACTTGGCTAGAATTGATTGTGCGCATGGGATGTAAATGAGGTTCTGACAGACTTCATGGAGGAGAGAGAAAACTGCCTGTTTGAAACCAGCGGGGAGTCAAGTTTCGAACAGGTGGTTTTCTGCCTCGAAGCAAACTTGGAGGCAAAAAACCAGAAGCAAAGGTGACTTGACTAGCTTGTCGAGTCACCCAAAAGGATATACATGAAGCCGAGGGATATATACAGGGAATGGAAGGATATATAGAGGGCACCTTACAACTATAAACATATATACATGAATATATAATGCGGGACGATGTCTGTGGGTAAACTAGACAAAGAAGAAACAAGTATACACAACTCATTTACACTATTTACGCTATTTACACTATCTACAGACAAAAAACTTATGCACAGAGGGCGGACAACCCTCTGGTAGAGCTGACCCACCAAGGGGCGGCGAAACCAGAAATGAAGGACCAAACACGACTGAGAAATGAAACAAAACCAGACGAACAAGAACAAAACCAAAAACCGAAGCAAAACCAGAAAATGGAAGCAAAACAGAGAGGAGGGAAGGCGGAAGCACCAACCTAAGATTGCAAAAGCAGAGGAAAGAGAAGGGTTTACCACAAGAGCCTGAGCAGTCAATTGATCAGGAGCACCACCACGAAGCACTTTCACTTGCTTGAGAACGCAAAAGATGTTAAGCTTTGATTATCACAAATTCTCTACAAATGCTCTGTTAATCGCTTTAAAATCGCTCTAATTTGCTCTAAGTGCTCGAAGGTTTTAATCACGGTAAGTGTGAAAGTGACTGATAAAACCTATTTATACCCGCGGTAAAGGGTAACTCTCCTCCCTCTGGCAATCTCAGGTTGGGCGAAACCTCCAGACGCTGGGCCCGAGGATTCCTCGTGATGATATCCTTAAAGACATCATGGCTAGTAATCTCGGGGTCCAGAATCTGGTTCCCACTGAAAGACGACCTCTGGGACCGGAGTCCCAGAGGTGAAACCAACGGACAAACAAACACCACACCGGGGAAGAAAACCCCAGAGAAAAAAAACAAAAGGGAAAGAAAGACAAGGCAAAGCCCGCAAAGCAAAAGCAAAAAGGGGGACCCAAAATTTTGCACACAAAATGTAGGGATGGGGATGCAGGGCATAACATAATGGAATAGAGATTTGTATACCTAGGGATACCACTTTATTTGTTAACACAATTTCAGCAGGGGCTCATTTTCCCCTCAATAGAGAAGCAGAAGATTTTGATGCTACTTTAGCAAAATGTAAAGACAAATTTAAGACAATAGACCTTGGTATGGGGGGGTATCAACTC
>MU227236.1:1702083-1713407 GCA_018584345.1 Thuja plicata | reverse complement strand
AATTTTCTCCTCTTTTATTTAAATAAAAAATCCTCACTTTTCTTCTTATCCTATGTTGCACAAATAAAGCATTATTCTTATTTTATAAAAAGGGAAAAAACACTTTTTGTCTTATGTGGGACACAAAAGTCAACTCCTATTTTCCTATTGGAGGATATTTGTGCACAAGGATCAAGCTTCCATTTTTCTCCACCCTTGATTAATGGTTTCTCCCAACCACCACACATTTTTCCATACAGAGTACCACCAAGAATTGCTATTATGGAGTTTATATGGTAGCTCATGCTGACTGATAGGGAGCATTTGGCTCCACATAGGAAAAGAACATTCACACCTAGGCAGTTTATAGCTTCTGATTTTACAATTGGTAAGAGGGCTTATGATGTTGTGAATGGATGGTTGAGGCATTACAAAATGAATGTAGCCTTGTATAGATACATTGATACAAAAGGTTTCATAAAAGGTGCCAAGAAACTTCTGACACCGTCCATTCCAATTACTAAAGAACATCAACCATGTGAAGAAGACGATCTTATCAGGAAAATCCTTGAAGAGGATGAAATTTCAGCTAAAACAATAAAGTACCAAGAGTTAATGGATTTGGAGCAATAGCTCAAGAAGACAGGGATCCCATTTGGAGGATATTTCTTAGGTTTGCCTTTCTGTAGAGATTAGATAAGATGATTGAGTCCTATGGGGCACTTTGTAATCAGTTAGAGGAACAAATTGAAGATAAGGACAAAGGTATTAATAAACAATCATCCTCAAAATGTAGTAGCAGATACTTAGTACACAACCCACCACCTATGGATCAGCCACCTCAGACTGAGGAAAACATAATTGACCTAACACAGGGACATGAGGCTGAGGTAGTTTTGAACCTTCAAAGAAAAAGAAAAAGGTGGAAACATGGGAGCCTTCTGTTGTCAAGACATAGAAGAGGAAAAAGGACAAAGTGAGTGCAATATTCATTGGGAAAAGTGCTTATGATCACCAATTGAGAAAGGTCATAAGAGAAGGCAAGAAGAAAAGAGAAGACACAGATGATAATTTTGAGATGCCTCTCTTATTATGTCAAGATGAAAGGGAATTACATAAGGAGATATTCTTGAAGGATGATGGATTCATAAAGACTAAGTAATTCAAGGACTTCCTTATTTGGGACAAACAACAAGAAGTGGGGGCACAATTGAAATTGGAAGGATGAGAAGCCATAACAAGTGAAACCTTACAGGCTCTCCAAAAATATGATGAGGCTAGATAGCTAGTTAAGTCTAGTGGCATGTTACTAGTAGAGGGATGGGACCTAGCTTCAGCTTTCATCATTGATCAAATCAGAAGGCAGCTAGACATGAAGTTTTCAACAGAGACACAAGTGGGAGAGATTATTAAAGGGTGTGGTTATAATGCACAATATCAAACCCTAGCTATGTGGGCTCTAGCTCTCAAAAAATAGAAGCCATCATTGATCAATGTACAAGAGAAGATGGAAGGGGATAAAATAAGTTGGTATGTTCATAATACAGGGGATCTAGAAATTTCACACGCCCTAACCCATTTTTCTCATTTGAATGAAACAAAAGCTATGAAAATGTATAATAGGTATCAAAAGTTATTTGATGAAACAAGTCTCATTGCGAAGGATAGAGAGATGGGTTTAATAAAAATCAGTGCTATGGAGAAGATAATTGCAGATCTAACTCAAAAGTTACAAGAGATCCCAGAAGTTGTTCCTGCTGAACCTAAACAGGCTGAAGATGCACTTGTGAAAAAAAAGGATACAGGGGATGCTAAAAAGGAAAAAGAGAAAAAGGAAACATAGAAAAAGGATATTCTAAATATCTTGCAGCACAGGATTAACATCCTGAAAGATAAAGTTGACTTAGTGCATGGATCCTACAATAAGTTGCCTGGCCTACAAGTAGAGGTAACTAGTTTTGTATCAATATTGAACCCCTATTTTGGGACTTGGTCAGTTAGGACCAGTTTATTTGAAAGTTTAACATCATTGTAGCCATTTAGGGCAGACTTACCAAAGATAGTCACACAAGTAGGTGATGAAATAGAGTGAATTGGGGTAACCTTGTCTTTTTTTAAGGGAAAGTAAAATCAGATAGAGACCAGATTGAATATGTTTGGGTCTGATTATAATAAGTTTTTTCCTTCAATCAGAGAAAAGGACAATCATATCAAAGTAGTAGAGATATGGAGAAATGAATTTGATTCATTACTGCCTAGCAAAGAGGCATTTGTTTCTGACAACAATGAATTGGATATGGAAAGGTTTAATGGAACCTTAGATGAGGCATTTAAGGCTGAGACATATTTAAATAAATTTGTAACAAATGTCAAGAGCATAATAGATGCTAGATGGGAGAGGCAAAAGGCACAACTTGAAAGCATTCAAAGCTTTAATTGGCCTGTAGAGGAAGATGTAGTAGCATGGGATGTTCTTACAAAGCCCAAGAAAAATAAGCATGCAACAGATGACAATGATATCATAGATGAAGAGTAGAAGGACACCTGGCACCTGAATTTTGAGCACATGGAGGTTAGTCATCTGAAAGATTAGTGTATGTTATCCTGTAATGGTGGTCACTAAATCTTGAAATAACTATTGGAGGCTATCCAGAACATATTCAGACAAAGGTGCCAGCTAGAAAAATATTTCAAAGATCTAATTTGATTGTATTCCTATTTTGTCCTTCCACCACTTGGAGTCTTCTTGTTTTTTGTCTTCTTCTAGATTTTTAGGGTTAGGTCTTAAACCATCTGAATCTTGTTGCATCCTTAATATTTAAGGATTTCAAGATGGTTTAGACTATATATATCATTTGTATCATTTTGTAAGGGGAGAGGAGAAGTGAAATATAATTGCAAGCCAGACTACTCAATTTTGTCTGAGTTTTTATGTTTATGGTCTATTAAATATATTTGAAGCAATAATAATATTAATAAAGTAAATTGAAATTTATTTTCTATATCTTGTGTTGTCTCTTTATATTTCTATTCTACCTCTTGTATGTTTAGTTTGCAAGGTATTTTAGATATACCAATTACAAGGTGATTGTGCAATTATTTGTGAACTCTTTCAAGGAAGGATTAATTCTTATAGGTGATCCCAGAGAGCTAAACATTAGTATTAGGATATGATAATAGGGGTTTTGGAATGAAAGGTAGTCTATAAGGCATTCTACCCAAATTGCATGTATTTACATTAATTAGTTATTGTGAATTTACATTTGATATTGACTCTTTGCCCAAGGATTAGACACTAGTTTAGCGTTTGGAAAATAGTTAATCATCATCCAATATTAAAAAAAAAAAAATCATTTAAATTTTAGTTATAAATACATATAAGTTTAAGAAATTGTATCAAAGAATACAATTCAATTTGTTGATTCCTTCAAGAGAGAATCACTAAGTTAACCCTCCTAAGTTCAGAGAACTACAAAAGGAAGAAGGATGAGAGTCCTTATTACATTACTATTTTCTATTGTTAAATTAATGGTTTGTCTTATTACGCTTTGTATCTGATTGATTATAGTCATTTGCATAGTTTTATATCTGTTGATACAGTAAAAGGAAATTATCAATCTAGTAAAAGATTTAATCCACTATAATAGATATTAAAAATCAGTAATCATTTGAAGGTACACCCGCCTGAGCCTGTGGATATCAAAGTCAAAGGAGGAATTAGTCCTCAACAATTAGGTTTTATCTTGCATAAGTAAAATTGGAAATATAAAGAGTAAGCATTCACACTATGTTAAAAACTGGCAATAAAAATCCCTAACATGAGCTAAGCTGGTACCTAAACTTGCCAACCAACTCCATCAATAGTTGGTAGGACATGGAAGCATCCTTTATGGTGGTGTTTTGTCTCCATGTAGACACATCTTGGTCCCATAGCCAGTTTATTTATATTAGGAAGGAACCCAATGAGCCCCTAAAAAACTTTAACCATCGGTTCCAGAGAGCCCTAAAATAATGCACGGGTCCATTTATCCCATATACCGAGGTAACCATCCATACTTACCTCAATGGCCTGGACCCATTTATCACAAGCCTCCTATAGAGAACCATCATTTCCAATGAAAGGGACACCTTGGAAATGGTTTACAACCTTGTGCTAGAGCTATCTTGAAACCTAACAAAATCTCCTCGTGGTATTGGACAAGCCATACCATACAACATGCAACTTGGAGAAAATGCTTACTCTGGGGGGTATGATCCCAATTTGGCAATGGGTGCCTCAACAATAAACCTTGCATGCCAGTATACTTTCCCCACCCCCCATCCAAACCCTCTAGGGCTATAATATGTGCCATGGGAACAATTTTTGTAGCCAACGCCTCAACCCACTAGAGTTATCTTCTTCTAGACGCTCCCGTCTAGAGGATTATCTTCAACAACTCTAGGTGTTGATGCTTCTGTCCCTACCACTCTAGTCATCACACTGTGACATGACTATCCAGTTGTTTGTTGAATTTTAATCCCTCTAGATATTTGTGTCCTCCCTCACCAAGGACATGGGATAGCTGAAGATAGGGCATTCTACATCCCATAACACTGACTCCTATCAGAGAGGAAATATATTTTTGGGACAGCAGAGTTCCAATAATTTTGGGTCCCAAAATCAATATGACAATAGCAGAAATAGAAATGCTCGGCCTAACCACCAACAATGAAATAACATGTCAAAAAATGAGGGTGTTCCCCCAAATTATCCTAATGCCCAAGGGGGCGTGAGTCCTAACCATGCCACACAACTCATTGAATTCCACCCCTTGACATCATGGTGTTGGCTACATGACACTAGCTCACATTCTGAGGTAAATTGTGCCATGCTGGATAATATCATTGAAATCTCATAGCCCAATAGGCAAAAAAACATTGATTCTCCTCCCCTAAATCCTCAGTTGAACCCCATCACTTTGCTTTTTCCTGTGAGACCATCTTCTTCAGAGAAGGCAAAGAGGATGAGGAAGAGCCCGATATGCAGGGGTTCTTTGATGACTCCATCCCAGCCTTTTAAGCCAATTATTTTACCAATCCTAGGACTCCTTACAACATGCAGAGTCAATCTAGCAAATGCCCCTTCAAAATTTCAATTCCCCCAAAGATTACGAATCTCCCACTAGATCCCCTTTTAAATGTCAACCCACAGCCTCCGAAAGGGCCTATCCCCAATCACACACAGGATTTCCTGGAAAGATTCAATGGAAACCAAAAGGGAAGTTTGACATCATGAAGGTGATGGAAAATAACACCACCACCATGACCTTAATAGAAGTATTTCTTTGTTTCCCTGAGCATTGGAAGTCCCTCTATAGTATTTGGAAAACCTAGAAGTTTGCAACCATGCACCCAAGTATGTCACCTTTGATGATGCCAACACAGTTGTATTCTAGCAAAACACGAAGGACCCCCCTTTTCTACTTGTCCTTAAAATTCATGGCAAAAACTTGAATAAATTCCTTGTAGATTTTGGAGCTTCTAGCAATGTCATGCCTCTGTCTATTTGTAAGAAGCTCAGATTAGTCCCGAATCCTTCCAACGGTGGGGTAGTCTAGTTGGACAAGACTATTGTTAAAATGGTGGGTGAGTTGAAAAACATCCAAGTACAACTGCTATGGGATCTTCGAATATCTAGCATGATCAATATCCAAGTGGTCGATATCCCTAAAACATACATGATTCTACTGAGTCAAAATTGGTCTAAGGCCTTGAACTGATATATCTCCACCGAATTCTCCCACTTATGGATCCCCTAGAGAGGAGAAGTCAATCACATTAAGGTAGAAATCAAACCTCGAATGAAACAAGCCCTCACTTATTATGGTTAGGTGATTGAAATAGTGTTCATGGAGTTGGAGCCTAGTTTGTATAGGGCAAGGAAATATTAACCTTGGACTTCATCCTAGGAGGATTGATACCAGATGAAGAACCCGTTGTCAACCAGAGGGAATATAATCTCATTATAAAGCTAAAGAAGGATGTTAAGTCCCAAGGTAGTGATGCATCTCTAACTACTCTCTTCATTGATTCCTGGTGTCAAATGCATTTCCAAGAGCACTCTGAGATAGAATGTGTGCCATGTGTCAATGTTGCCACTATTCACCTCAAGAATGCTCAAGTGGAGAAACATGGGGAATGAGCCTTGACCTATTGCGGTCCACCAACAAACACATCTAACGGACCACTCTCTAAGGAATCCCCAGCATAAATTCCTCTAGAGATGTTTTTGGCCCTGGTGCCTCCCCCTTTGGGAGACACACCCAGGGATAACTTTAAGAAACCCCCCCCCCAAAAAAAAAAAAAAGTATAAAATCATGGTGAATCACATGTTTTTTGGAGGGAAATTTTTTAATATTGATGGCAAATTCTGTTTCAAATTATGGATCTTTGGTGGCAAATTTTTTAATAACGTATACCATTTTTATAAAAAATATGGTGACTATAATTGTTTTTAATAGGAAAATTATTAATTTAATTGGTGAATCAGACTTCCTTATACTCATAAATTATGGAAAAATTATTTTCCAAATATTGTAATTAATTTATTTGTCATGGCAAATTCTTTTCAAAAAAACATATAAAATTGGCGATTTAATACAATAGTTGTATAGTTTGTATGGCGATTTAATAATTGGAAATAATTATTAAATTTTCAGTCTCCTAATTTTTCATTCTCAAAGAATGACACGTGTGATAATTCTGAAGAGATTTTTCAGTAAAGGAGTTATTTCACCACATTCCGTCTGAAATGCACCTTCCATCGTTCATCTCTCTTAATCCAATGGTTCTAATTTGATGTTGAAATTGCATCGGTTCCCATCACTATGACGTCAATGACTCACACGTCCATTGGATTACAACATATCAATGGCCTAAGGTGAATTTTGGGCCTATTGTTGGTCTTCATAATCTTTACTCTCAGCAAAATCATGACACGTGGTATGATTGATCGTACCAATAAGCCCACAATCAATCATACCACATGTCATGATTCTGCTGAGAATTTTTTGTAAATATTATGAAGACCAACAATAGGCCTGAAATTCACCTTTTTCCATTGATATGTTGTAATCCAACGGACGTGTGAGTCTGTGGCCTCATTTTCTGACACCAAAAAAGAAGAATTCTTTTGGCAATCTTCGGTAATATTAGATAGAAATATTAATTAATGGTGATGAGTAGATGACATCAATTAAAGTAATGTCAATTAATGGCTGCTTAGATGGAGCCTTTCAATTTTCAATGATAAATATGTGTGATATCATTATCTATTCATTACCTTGATAGAATAATGCCTTAAAGTTAAGGCTTAAATGAAAACATCATGTCATCTAAGGAAATTATTTTCTGACCATTCGATGATCTTACATCAATGGTAAAGCTTCATTTCCTGCCACCATTTTGTAGCTAACATAATTTCCTTATTGTTTGGATTATGTACCATTATATCATGTGAAGATAAAACATTAAAAGGATTCCAGAACTTTGGTTTAAATGTTACATTTAACGAAAGGTTTTTTATATTTCTTTTTCAACAACCTATCGACTCGTAGCAGCAGAGTTAAAAAGAACTATTGAACCATCGTTGAAGATTTCAAGACTATAATTTGTGAGAGCCTTAGCTATTCTAACTTATATCTATCCAGATTTCAAAATTTAAATTTGGGTAAGATATCTAGCCTGATGCGTCCCGATTTCGTAATGTCAAAATTTTTGTTTAACTTGATTTTGAAATTTTAATTCTTGCATGTACAATTGGGGTTTTCTTAAATTGGGGTTTTCTTAATTAGTTAGTTATTATCTATGATTTTGTTAGTAAATATCTGTGATTTTGTTTTCTTCATTCTTCCGAAGAACAATGTGGAAAGCAAAAAATCAAGGCCAAGGGAAAGCAGATGGGAAAACTTTAATAGACTGCAGAAAACTAGTAGAAATCCATGGTTTCACTGATGAGTATTATTATGTTTATGATCTTGCTATCGATGATGAAAGGAGAGTTATATCAATTAAACATACATTGTGTAGTAAGGAAACTGGGCCAAAGAGGTCTAAATTTATAAAATTCAATCCAATGATAGGTGCAAAAACAACTAAAGTTGCTTCGTGGGATGTAGGTTTGGGTTGCATGTTGTTACTCAAATTTTTCCCTTCCCCAAAAATTCTCTTGATTTGTGCAGAAAATTATGATGAAGAAAGAAAAGCAATTGCAAATAAAAATAATCAGGAAGAAATTTTATCAATAACCCAGGAAGAATCTCTCAGTTTTCTAGACCTAGGGTTTGACTGACAAAAATGTAATGTCCATATTGACATCGGATTGCTGGCAGAGAAATATGAGGTAGTCATGCCAAATGCAAAAGATTCATTTATAAAGGGTCTAATAGTTGTAGAGGCAAAGGCTTCATTGGGTGAGAACCATAAGCCTCCTTATGATTTTAATATTTTTGTGCCATGGGTTCAAGAACTATATCTTCGCTAGAATTTTGCCTGTGACTGGAAAACAATAGGGAAGTGGGTGCCATCATTATTTAATTGATTTGGGATAATCAAATAGTAAGATATAATTTTTTTGGACACGTGGTTCAATCGATGCAAGAACAATTAGCATTGATTAAAAGATGCAATTCTAAGACATTTAGGTTCACAACCTACTTGTGATATCTTCTGCTAGCCAAGCATGCTGCAATATTAATGAGCAATGACAACAAGCTTGAAATTCAGAGGGGGATAGGAACAACAGGTACTCCAATATATAATTGGACACCTCAGATAAGGATGTATGATAACAGAAGGAAATATAGTAATTTTGTAGACTTCTTTTTGGCACCATTGTACAAAAAAATAACAAGCACTCCAATGCCCAGATTGTCTGCTTCATGTAGGGATTGCATCCAACTTGGAAGTACAATTCAATTGTCTGACTGGTACTTAATGGAAGAACACATTGTGCTAAGTTTTTACGGATCAGAACTACAACCCCAAAAACTTCCAATGTATGTGACAGACAGGGTGTTTGTAGTAGAATATGTACTACAAATAGAAAGCATAGATAGACTCTTCGCTGGCTAGTCGAAGAAGAGCATATCCCTTTCCTTAACTTTCTCAATTTGAGGGTTAACATTTGAGAGAAAGGAATTCAAAGTGGAAAAAAAAAATTAGAAATTTTTCAATTTGATTTAGAGTGGTAATGGAAGTATGATCCACTCAACGTCATTGAAACAATGCTTGTTGCTAATAAGAACTCTGCAAACTTATTTCAACATGAAAGTAAACCATTGATAGAGAATTTGAAAAACAAGGATAGCTGGGATGGTGTTGCAAAAGAGATGGAGAAAGTTTCCGCTGAGTAAAAAATTCAGTTGAACAGTTGTCATCACAAATTATGACATCAATAAACTAGGGCATTGTACAGCCTAGAATGTCCTACAATTTCTATGAAAAATCTGCTCATGCATCAAACATACAAATAACAAATAAAATAGTAGAAGATTATAAGGATATAAAATGGACTCCAATGAAAATGGATGGATTTTGGAGTATGAGAAAGGATCTTGGTGAACCAAAGACCAGCGTAGATCTGGATAAAATAGAGGAGGATATAGAGTTTAGAAAATTATGGAATTTGGATAATCCTACCACAACATATGACAGCAGTGATCTAGACAGTGAGGATTATAATCCACAAATTGCATTTACTCTAGGGAGTCAGAGTGGAGTCAGCAACTACCAGAAACAAGTATATAGAAAAGGGGAAATCATTGTGAAAAAAATGGGTTATAAAGGTGGTGGTTTGGGTCCCATAGGAGAAGGCTTCTGGAATCCAATTATCACACAAAAAACTGATCATGGTGCAGGCCTTGGGTTTGGATTTGGAGTGGACCCATTAGATTCATCAGGAACCACTATACCCACAAGAAAATCCATTGGCATAGGTGGGATTGGGGAATCTACTACTATGGGGTCTGGTAGTGGCACTGGTACCAGTGGGACTGGGCAAGTTATACAACAAGTTCCTTCTCTAAAGAGGCCAGTAAAATCTACACAGAATCCCATAGAAGAAGATGGTGTCAAGAAGAAAAAGGTTGCCAGATCATTGACACTCAACCCTAAAGAATTTTTTTCACTTTCAAGTTCATCAAAACCCTCTAAAAGTTTAAATCCTCAAACAACATTAGTTAGATCAATAGGCATTGCAAGCTCTGGTTCACCTTTCAAACATTCAAATCCTTCTTCAACACCAGATTTTTGTTTCAAAGATTTCTATAATAAATTTGCAGAAACAACAACCAAGAATAAGGAAATAAAGTAGACATTGCAGACTGGTGCCCTTACTACAGCTGTAGAGGAACAACCTACATCCAATAGGGTTTTTCAAACATATGACCCAAACAGAGACATGATGGAGTTCATGGTTTTTATTCCACCAAAAAAAGATGGAAACCCACTAGAGAGTCAGATATATCTGTTTGAATTTCAAGTTAGCACTCTCCAAATGGATTTTTCCAAAGTTATAAATGTGGACAAAATCAATGTGTCAAAGTCTACAAACCAAGTGGTCTACAGTGCACTACTAAATCTGGAAAGAGAGAAAAGTAAGCTCAAGAAAAATATAAAAAAGTTACAGGTAGACATTGCCAATGATAAAGTACAGAGGAAAGCTTCTGAGAACAGTTTGAAAGAATTAGAGAAAAAGATTAAAAAAATGACCTCTACATCAGCAATTACAGAGTAGGAACATGAGGAGGCAGTAGTCAAGGGAAAGGAGTAGGTAGAGTTGAAGACACTGAGGGGAAAATTGGCAGAAATTAGTAAAAAACTAGAGGAAGAAAGAGACACTTCACAAAAGTTATTTAAAACCATTGAGAGTAATGTTGCCTCTAGCCAGGAATTGCAAAATAAATTGGACTCTCAGGTGGATAAAGCCAATCATTGGGAACACAAAGCAGTGGAAGAGAAAAATAATTGTGAAAAAATGGCAGAAGAACTAAAGAAGGCCAATAATACAATTCAAACTTTAACAAATACTAGTAATAATTTACTAAAGATTACTAAAAAAACATTTGGGGCCAAATATTGGGGATGTCTCATAGCTTGTGTGAGTGATTTGAAATGCTTCAAATTATCAAAGTATTTTATTTGAAGCTCCATGAGAACATTGAACAAAACATAGATGTTTTTGTTACCCAAATTTTTCACATGCGGGATAGCAGTCATAGCATTTAAAAATTTGCATGAAGAAACATCTCTTTGACATTACTATTTAGCCAATGCAAAAGAAATACATTACTATTACATTCATATTT
>MU227236.1:1665353-1680395 GCA_018584345.1 Thuja plicata | reverse complement strand
AATATTGATGTAAACGACAAATTAAATTTTATATTTGTTGAAAATTGAATTAGTAATTATTCTATTGAAAACGAATATTGATGTAAACGTCAAATTGAATTTTATATTCATCAATTCCATAAATGGACCACACTATTTTAGAATCATATTGGTTCGATATGTACCCTTTTGGGATATGGTTAAACTATATTTAGAATGATGAAAACTATTAACTTTCATTCATCCTAGATAACCTAAAATCTTTTTAGATCGATGATCGACAATATTGACCGAGAAGATGATCAACGATCTTCTTCGATTATACAGATATCACCTAGCATCATATGGTTTCTACTTTATTGAGGATGATCATCAGAGTCTTTTGTGACCACGTCATTGAATCCTCTTTCCCGCAACTTCAACGTGGAACTATTACACTTTAAAAAAAATAAAAAATTGTTGGTTGTGTTTTGACCCGAGCTTTTGGGCATGACAAATCCACATACATGTATCTTTGTAAAATACCTGGAACATCAAAAGATGGCTAAGTGGCTGCCGCCATGATTTTTATCTACTGAATATGGGAAAAAAAAACACCAAAAAGAATCGAATAGAAAACATGATTGGTCATTTTAGAGAGCATTCATGATCAAATAAAATTCAATGCCTTCTCTCACACGTGATCAGCTTTCACCCGCTCATTTTCTCCCACTCCTTTTCTCTACAATAGAAATAAAAATGATTTGGCCATTTCAAAACAATGAATTGATATCCTTGAGCGCAAGCACCAATAACATTAACTATTTTGATCTGTGGGTACCCTAATGTTGGCAAGAGTTCTTTTATTAATAAGATTACTCTACAATCTTGAAGAAGTGATATATTTTGGCAAATGAAGAGTGGAAAGACGATGATGTTCCTGAGATCATAGATGGACACAATGTTGCAGACAAAATGGGAACACATCTTTCAAGCCTGGCCCTGGATCCTTCGACAATTGGGGTAGGATCTAGACCTAGGCTAAAAAGATGTCTTCCTTTTTGTTGTGGAATATAGGCTTTTCTGTTGCAACAATGACAGACTATGATGTACATATCACAACAGCTGAGAAACATAAATGTAGGCATCATGGTCACAATTTTTTGGAGACACAACATAATTGAGTGCTATTCCCAGATGATGAAAAGAAACCACTACTTTGCATCATCTCGGAAAACCACTCAATTATGTTGTGTCTCCAAAAAATTGTGACCATGATGCCTACAATTAAGTTTCTTAGTTTTTGTGTCCCAGGAGCCCTTATGACCCTTTACAATCCCTAAGAATACATCTTAGAGGTCTTAAAATGTCATAAAGGGTCATAAGAGGCTCCTAGGAGGGGTTAGGTGAGCTTCCACCTTCATGTGGTTGGCCGTGTTAAGTAGAGAATGTTAAACTATTCTCGAAGCAAAGTGAAGCTCAATAATTTAAGGTCTCAGTCCACTGAGATGCTGAAAAAATGATGAGAATCAATGATGGAGAGTTTTTAGATTATGAGAAGATGTATATGGAGTGGAGGCCAGATTGAGTACCAGTGTAGAGATGATGATTGAGTAACTTACATCTATAAAACATTCACAATTATCCCTTCTTTGGCCTCCACTCATTCCTCTTCTCAAAAATGGTTATCTAGAAACTTTGGATAGTGTTTCTCATCCATGCACGAAATGTGCTAGTGATCGTATAAAATTACTTTAGGCCTCCAGTATTGATGAGATGTACAAGTGTAAAATGTTTTTGCGAGACTATGATCAATTTGTGCAGTGTACATAAATGCAAGGCGGTGATTATTCTCGACGTTCGACAAGTAGCTAGGACAATAGCTAGGACTAAAGATAACACAACTCAAGAGACCATCATAGGTTGTCTCTTTCTTTGGTCTATATTATTGACAGAATATTTTACCTTTCATTAGCTCATCAAATCTGGGGATTTGAAAGAATTTAATAGAATATTTTCATGACAATGTATATTATTTAAGTTGACGTTGCAAGAATTTATCTACTTCGCGCACTTGTATACTATGAAGATGGTCATGCTTCTTTATCGCCGTCCTCATAGTCTACAAGTGCATGAAGTAGATAAATTTGTTCAATGTCAACTTAAATAATATATGTTTTCATGAAAATATTCTATTAAATTCTTTCAAATCCCCGGATTTGATGAGCTAATGAAAGGTAAAACATTTTGTCAATAATATAGACCGAAGAAAGAGACAACCTATGATGGTCTCTTGAGCTGTGTTAACTTTAATGTGCCCATCCGTTGGTTTTTTGACAATTAATAATTTATTCTGACGGCAGCGCTATGTTTTCAACAGACAAAATGTCAGAGAAAAATCATTTATGACATTTATTGCGACAGTAATGTTATACGTTCAACAAGGAAACCTGTCGGAGAAATGTTGCACAACCATCGCTCTTCCGACAGTTTGAGTGTCGTAAATAGAAATGTTTTGACAGACCCTTCGACATTAAAGCCATATCACCGACAGGTAGATCTGTCAGAATTTGGTGCAAACTATCGCTATTCCAATAGTACTAATGTCAGAAATAATTTTTTGACAGTTTGTTTTGATTGATGAACCGCAGGAAATGCCATAACGAAGTTGTTTCCATGTGCAAGTTTCTGACATGATATGGTGTCGATAAACTGATAGGTATGTCTTCTGTTGCAATTTCCAACGCAAAAATGGTGACGGACTCAATTGTCAAAAGTCTGACAAATGAGCGTTGCAAATCTGACAAATGGCTGTCAAAATTTTACCTCAAATGTACTAGTGACAAAATAAGGTTGCAGGACAAAATAAATACTAATTTACGCTTTCATCCTACAGACATATCTCCTGATACATTCATGGATTTCATGAAACTAGTGAGAACTATAAACTGGAGTTTTAGAAGAAACAATGTTGTCAAGTCACACTTCCAAATATGAATTGCTAATGAAGTTGTAGGAGTGTGAGTATACTATGAACCAAATTGTTCTGCCATTAGAGGATGTTTGGACTGGCCTACAAAGATTGCTCTAAATTTTGAACTACTATAAATTATAATGTATTGCAAATGAATACAAAAAAAATTGTGCTCTATCTAATTTTCATGTTTTCCAATTCAATGTACGTTGAGTTACTCTATTTTATTTAGTTATTCTTAGTTGATTTACTCTTTTATATGATATTGGAACACAAAATTTCATTCAGGAATTTCAAATTCAAATATGAATGATCATTGATGATACAATACAAACTACAGTAATGGTACTCTTTGTTCTCAAATTTTAATGATGAAACATAATACATTCTTTCTTTTCTAAAATGAACATTGAATGATAGGATACAGTAGTTAATAAGTTCAAAAAATACCTATTGATTGTTACTGCTAATTTAGCAGAAATTTCCTAAATTTGCCAATTCATCTCTGTGTCGTAATCGTCATCTAATTCTGTTATTCCAATTCCTTCATTGTTCTCTTCATTTTTGTTTGTGTCTTCTTCACTCTGACCTTCACTTCTATGAATCCCACTTCCATCGCCACCTGTAGTTGTCCCACTTGGATTTGAAGATTGGTTAATGGCATTGCCCAACCCTCTTCTTTTGCATCTTTTTTTCTAGATTTCCATTATTTTTGATAAGGAAAAGTATTAACATCATACCTAGATGTGTAGACCCTCAAGAATGTTTCCAAATTCTTGTCTAGTTTGTTTCTTATCTCTGATTTTAGGAAGACCAAAGCATTGAAAACTCTCTCATCCTCCACCAAACCCAATATCATGGTTCGACATAGATCAACAAGCTTGAAGAACTCTAAAATTTCATCATGCAACATTGTGCTCTGTTTTAGTTCTATCCAAAGCCTTCTTGTCGAGCCCTCTTCATGTGGGTTATGAATTAATTGATATTGATGCTTCATAGTCCTTGCAAAAGTGCTTGATTTCTATCTAAGAAGACCCTCATCTAAAATTCCATTGATAGCCACTCCATTGAATTCTTCAGATTTGCAAAATTCCTTTATCAAAGTCAACAACCTATGACAATAATCTTCCTTAGAGTTTAAGCACCAATATTGAGGAAACACAATTGCCATGGCCTCAAGTAGTTGTTCAAATGGGAATAGGGATCTTATTTTAGAGGAAACTTAATAGGCTATTTCCCTTGCATTAGCTACTATAGGCTTGACGATCTTGGTAAAATCTTCCCTTGTAACTCTTGTAGCTCACTTTTTTGGGGAACTATAGTACATTGGTATCTGAAATCCCCTTACACAAACACAAAAATCTCCATTTTCAACAATCTTTAAATAATTATCAGGATTGTCCAAATCTGTTAGTTTTTGCTAATGATGAAATTTTTTATTGGATAAATTTGGGTCATTTTGATAGAGATTATCAAGGGCTTGGTATGAGATTTTACGCAAATGAGCATATTCTACAATATACATGGCTCTTTGCAGGGATTTTTTCATACTGAACATCATTTCTTCTAGCATGGTAAGAAGAGATGCTAAAGTCAAAAGTGTCTCTATATTGCTTAACCTCTTAAGTAGGTCGCCACATCTCTGATTTTCTGCATTGTCACAATTTTTGTACATAAGTCCGATCAAAGATTGATATTCGGAAAAAACTCGATGCACTGGTCCATCCAAAGAGATCCATCTAGTATCAACATCTTTTAGAAGCTTGTTTCCATTGGTAATTCCATCATCAAAGTGTTGAAATTCCCTTAAACTTTTGGGACTTCGACAAAAATATGAGTACAAATCTCTTACTAAATCTTCAACCTTGTTTACTAAAGGAAACTTCTTCACAACTCTAAAAGCAAGATTCATCTTGTGGGCCATATAGTGAATGCCAAAAACATATGGTGAACAAGAAGCCTGCATCTTTGTGCAAAGACCATTCCTTTGACCTTGCATTACTGAAGCTCCATCCAATCCAAAATAGATCAACTTCTTTTCAATTGTCAATTCATACATAGCTCCATATTTAATTAAATCGATCTTTACTAATTGAAATAAACTTTGCGATGTCGCATTGTCCCTCAATTTTGCAACAGGTAGTAGATGTGGTTGGCAGACATTATTTTGTACAGTATAAAAATGCAATCATACCCATGACGTATTATCTATTGTTGTAACTTCATCTAAGGAAAATGAAATAAAGTTTGACTCTTTTATTTTTCTTTGTGCATCCTCTATTTCAACCTGGGCAATACAACTTGCCCATTCCCATCCACTATTTATTGACCAATGAGTGATAGGATAGTTAGGAACATTTAGAAAGTGTAACAAACCACTCATTTCTGGATAGTTTGTCATTGGACGCCCTCTGCTCAAAATATGGAAAACATTACTTAATTGAACATCTTTTCCGCGTTCTTCTACTTCACTTGATTTTGCAAAAATAGCATTAATAGAACCTTGAACTTTACTAGGCTTCATCTTAAATTTCTAAAACAAATAATATTCCTTAGTATTCCTTTTATGTTGACATTGCTCCTTTGTTTTATATCTTACCACTTTTATTTCCTTTCCATCTATAGTTGAGGTTTCATAAACCTTACCAACATGTTTCTCTATGGTGTCTAGTTTAAGCTGCAACCGCTTTTCCTTTTTCTACTTCCAACTACAAATCGTACATCTACATTCTATTGGCGGCTCACCTACAATTGGATTGTCCACAGGTTCAATGAATGGATACTTTTCCACCCATTCAAATTTAAATCTCCTAGACATCTCCCATTGATGATCAATTTTTTCTTTTGATTTTCCTCTCTCTTTAGTGTTACTGTTAATTGAACCATCATCATCACCAAAGTTAATTGATTCATCCTGGTACTGGTTATTTACTTGAAATTCATCTTCAAAGTCATCTTCATCAGAGATATTAGGTTCCACAAATTTGTCACCAGATTTATTAGGTTCCTTAATTTGTTGAATAGAATCCTATGTAAGTTGAGAACCTTGAAGTTGTACAGGTTCCTCTGATGATGTACCTTCCTCACTTTGACAAACACCATTGTGTCTGTCCCCGCCAAAGTATGATGATATATTTCAGCATTTCATTGGCCTCTCTTGGACATCTCCACCTTCAATAATCCTCTTCCTATTTAACATTAACTATGACATCTCCAACAAATTAAGGCTGCAATAAAATTTTACTTGAATAAGATACTACAGACTCGTAGTCATTTCGGTTCACTACCGATATTAATTGTGAGCTCAGAATCAACTGAATTTTTGTACTACTAAATCTCTTGAAACTATCCTTATATACAAATGCTTATTTCAAATTTTGGTGAAGGGGCTGACAATCGCATATGATAACAACTAATATTTGGTGAACCCCGGGTAATTTCAAGTAATTGACTAGGCGAATAGGGTGGAAATTAGGGACACGATTATTTAATTGGGTCCTAGTGAAAATAAAAATTTCACTTGGGACAATGAGCCTTTGGCGAATGGTGATCCTCAATAAATACACCCTTCCTTAATCCATGGTGAATAATAGTAAAATATACAATAGAAAAGTGGGCCAACAACCTGACTACCTTAGTGAAATAATGTGCAAATAGTGGTAAACAGCCCACCCACTATACGTGTCTTTTATAAAATCTAGACGAACCGGTCAACCGGTATACTAAGAATGTTTTTGCCAATTTCTATACACCTGAAGTGACATATTCACCAATTGGTGAATAATTTCCACTAAAAATATCCTTGGACACACCCGAAGCCCCCTCCCATCCCAAAACAATACCGCTCGTTACCTAGCCCTCCCAGCCTCACTATACCGATAATGATCTCTGGATCCTTTAAGTTTGATGGATCCCAGTCCAAATAGGGTTGTGGAGATGGGGTAGACCTAATAAATCCTTGAGGAAATTCTTTCCTCTCATATTATCGATTTTAGTTTGACTGCATAAATAATGTCATGGATTACGAAGCCCTCATCCTTGGACTTCTATTCGCACTAAGAAAGGGGTCACCTACCTCCGGCCAATGGGTGACTCAGAGCTCATAGTTAAACAAGTTTGGAGCTAATATACATTTCATGACAAATGGTTAGCTCTTTTCACAACATATCATGGAATCTAAAAGAGGACTTTGATTCCTTTGGCATTGAGTTAATTTGATAGAAATTAATTTTGATTTTAGACGCCCTCACAATGTCAGCCAGTACCCTCGAACCCATGGAAAGTTCCTAGCTCTAGAGATTTTAAGTAGAAATGGTACCCACACCCTCCATATTTGAAAATATAACCCATCTTTAGGTCTTCAAGGATATCCTCGCCTTCATAGAAAACATTGTTATTTTTGAAGACCAGATCGTGGAAGAAGAAGAACATGATGATATGGGACAAGGAGGAGATGAGGATGAGATCTTCAATCTACCCACCAAAACCATCCAAAAGGGGATGGTGGCCCTTGAATGAATCTTTGATTTCAACCCTTGATCCAAATTTAGAATTCCTCGAACCTCCAAAGGGGGGAAATACAAAAAAGTGAACATCGCAACAAACGTTGAAGAAAAATATGTTCATATTGGTACCTCTTGCTCCCCATAGGAGAAATAAAATATTCTTGCCATTCTCTAAGAATATATTAACATGATTTCCTAGGGGTATGAAGATACCAAAACCTATGATACATCTATAATGATTCATACCATCCCCTTGAAACCTAACGCCAAACCATTCAGGCAGAAATAGAGATCAGTCAACCCCCTGATCAAACCCCTAATTCACTAGGAGGTTCGGAAAAAGAATGGGGAGATTCAATTGTGTGTGGACTTATAGAACTTGAATAAAGCTTTGAATAAGGATAATCATCCTCTACCTCCATTGGATGAGGTGTTACAGATCATCGATGGCTCCCAAATGATGTCCTTCCTAGATGGGTATTCTGGGTATAACCAATTTATGTTTAAGTTTGAAGACAGAGTTAACATGGCGTTCACCACTAAGTGGGGAATTTTTGCCTATAGGAGAATGCCCTTCAGATTAATCAACATCAGGGTAACATTCCATAAAGCCATGGACATCGCATTCAAAGGATTGGTCAATAAATGCATAATCATCTATATGGATGATCTGACTATTTTCTCTTGGGACAGGCATGATCACCCCGCCCACCTCGCCAACATATGTGAGAGATGTTGCCAATTTGGTATTTCCCTCAATCAAAAAAATTGAATATTCAGAGTCACCAAGGGAAATTTTTTAGGACATATTGTCTCGGAGAAGGGTATATCCATTGACCCTGAGAGAGTAGAGCCACTACTTAAGTTTCAAATTCCTGGTAGTAAGAAAGAAATGTGATCTTTCTTTGGAAAAATCAACTTTGTTTGATGTTTCATCACTAGATTCGCCGAGGTTGTAAAGCCTCTCAATGATAAGATGAAGAAGGACACACAAATTGAATGGAGTTCAGAAGCAAAATAAGTATTTTTTCAAATTAAAGAGGCTATCACGGAGGCCTCAGTCTTGGAAAGTCTGGACTATTCCCTTCCATTTCACTTTTTTTTTTTGCCTCTACCCATTCCACTACAACAGTGCTAAACCAGAAGGTCAAAGGGGAAGAATGACCCATTGCTTTTATGATATTCCCTTGTAAGAATGTCAAGGTACAATATTCACCCCTTGAAAAGAAACAATTATCCATCGTCCAGGCAGTAAAATATTTTAGGCATTATATTCTGTGCACTAGTGTGCATGCCATCATCCCCAACCAAGCTGTCAAAACTTTGTTGCTGCAGAGAAAGTTAGGTGAATGTAGGGGGAAATAGATGGTCATTCTCCAAGAATATGACTTCAAAATGAAACCCATGAAATTATTCTAGGGACAGGGATTGTGTAAGGTCATGGTTGAAATTGAGCTGCAAATTAAGTGTCAAACTTATACTGTGCATTCCCTCACCAAGGATCCTTGGTACGCTGACTTGGTATACATCCTGCTAAATAACTGATGCCTTGAAGGAATCATTCCCAAAAAATGCTAAGCACTTTGACTGAAGAGTGCACACTTAATGATAAAAAAATGGGACCCTCTTTCATAGAAATTATGTAGGCATTTACCTCTAGTGTCTTGATCAGGAACAGGCCACAAAGATGATAGAGGAATTCCATGGCCATTTCAAAACTGGGCATGGGTTAGATGATGCCACTACCCAAAAAATCCTCTTTTTTAGGTACTATTAGCCTCACATTTCCAAATATTTCCACATACATTTGAAGAAGTGCCACACTTGTCAAAATGAAACTTTGTGAGAGTAGAACCTGACAATGCCTCTCTAGCCCATTTTTGAGGCAATACCTTCTGCTCAATAGGCATTTAATTTTATCAGGGAGATAAACCCCAACTCATTCACAAATCACTGGTACATTCTGACTGCCACATATTATTTTACCCAATGGACCAGAGCTATACAATACAAAAACAACACGATGGATGTGGTGATTAGCTTCATTGAGGAAAACATTGTCACAAGGTTCAGGATGTCATTCGCTCTCATGTGCGATAATGGTCTAGCATTTTCCTCATCCCAGCTATTCGAGTGGGCTTACTGTAGAAACATTACCCTCAAATTCTCTAGAAACTACTATCCCTAGGGTAATGGAGTAGTAGAATCAACTAATAAGAACCTCTTAGAGGTAATCAAGCACCTACTTGAGAAGAGTCCCCGAGATCGGCACCAAAATCTTAGATTCACCCTCTAGGAGGATCACATCAGATTAAGGCTACATTGGGGACTTCTTTTTTCCACCTTATTTATGGCCAAAATTTGGTATTCTCGATAAACCTATAGGTCCTTGTCCTACAATTCATGCAAGAATTCAATATTCAGAATAACATTATGGAGGTTCACCTCCTTAATTTGATGTGACTAGAAGAACAAAGAGATAATGTAATTGAACACTCTGCACGACACCAAGTGGTGGTCAAGCATTGGTTTGATAAAACAGATCAATATAAGGATTTTCAGACCTAAAACCTAGTCTTCTTTTGGAACAAATCCTGGGAGAAGAAGGGAAAACATACCAAGTTCCAGAGGCTCTGGCTTGAACCGTACCAAATATCCAAGATCTGTGGGGATAAGACCTACCGCTTTAGTTCTTTGATAGGAGAATTTGTCTTGTTTCTCATTAATGGATAGTTCCTCAAACATTACATTGAATGAGACAAGGGTGGAGTCTATCCCTTCTAAGGGATGTATCATATGTACAGTCTTCTTATAAATAGTTTAGGTTACCCCTTGTTGGCACGCCCTTCATTATAAATAGTTGTGGGCCTCACCCTTTCTTGTTTTTTTGGTTTCATTTTTCTCTTTCGCATCATTTTTGTTCTGGGCCCCAACATCTTGTCATATTTTGTTAGATAGGTATTCTTTGCAGAATAAAGTTGCACGTTGAGAGATTTTCCTTATGCATTTTAGTGGTTCGGATCTATGTACTTAGACAAAGGTTAGTCTTGTTCTCATCTAGGAAAACTTATAACGTGAGACCTATGGTGATGGATAATCCTCTTTAGATCCATGTGTCATTATTCTCACCCCCCTTCCCAGAAGAAAAAAAAGGTGGTTGATTTTGAGATAAAAAGGCAGGAGTGTAAAACAAAGGAAAAAATTTGGTCAAGGATAGATTGGTCACACTCTCCACGAATGGTGTCTAGAGAATAAACTGAGAAAAGTTGTATTCCATGCCAGCATTATCCTTCTCACTCAGAAAGCAAAAAGGATGGCAAGGTGAAATAAGTACCACCATGGTAACAAGCTAAGTTTTAGGTCTCCAAAAAATGAAAATCCTGAAGAGATGAAAGGCCCCGGAACCTAAGAATAGTGTTACTCACGTTAGGCACTAATTTTTTATGTGTTAGTATGACTTGTCTATTTTTCTATTGCTACAATCTACTCTCCCTTTCAGACCCACACCATACAACTTGGGGATATGTCAACACCTGGATCATGGTAAGTTTTTTTTCAGATCACCAAAGTCATACCGAGGAGGAACATCCTCAATGATGGTAAGACCCTTGTTGTTCTAACCAAAGGTTCTATACTTTTCAAATGCACGAGGCATCTATCCTAGAAATTCACCATTTTCTATGCCCTGCATACCTATCCCTACATGTTGTTGGAAAAATGTTGGGTCCCCTCTTTTTTGTCTTTTTATCATTTTGTTTCTTTCCCTTTCTAGGCCCTTGCCCTTGTCTTGTCTTTCATTTATCTTTTTGGTCTTCTCTAGGATCTGGATCCTGAAATGTTGTCTCTTAGGAATTGATGACTCCCAAACCTTTGGGACCTACCGATCATCCCCCCTTTTTTGGAGGGGATTATTTCTAGGTGTCTCAAGGTCCAAAATTTGGTGGCCAGCTTGTTTCATGGAATAACTAATTACCTTCTGGCGAATTATCTAAAGAGAGAAGAAAATTGTTTTCTGAGCTAAGGTGTTTGAGCTAGAATGTGTGGAGGTGTGTTTAAATATTATTCAAAGCATTTTGGAGATAGAATGAGGCTTCTTTCAGTTCCCCTTTCCATCCTTCCAAGTTTTAGGTAGGCCTTTGGATTCTCTTCCTTTGCGTTTCTTTTTTGTTTGTTTGTTTGTTCGTCTTGGTTTTTTTTTATATTGTTGTTTGTTTTCTTTTCTTTCATTTGTTTTTTATTTTGTTCTTCCTGTTGGTAGTATTTCTGGTATTGGGGTCTTACCCTAAAATTTTTGTTTCCCAGTGGTTTTTATTGCCTGAAAATGTCAAAAACCTATCCAATGCATTACTAAAATTCCCTGCAAATTATTATCTCCATGATGTAAAGTGATAAAAACTAGGAAATCCCTAAGTCTAGGGTCATAATCTATTTGAAAACAAAAAAAACTCTAAATTTTCTTGGTTGTATTCTATTTTGAGGTTACTTATTAGGCAACTTAAGTCTTTTATGCCATGTGTCTATTTTCATGTTTCAATCATATTTTCAAAGTCTCTTTAAGCATTAAGAATATTCCATTTTCTTTCAAGACATGGTGAAATGCTTTGGTTGCGTTACCATGAAGAGAAAAGAATATGCCCTCAGTGTTAAGGAGATTTCATATGGATCATTGATAAATATATTGATCTTACGGTGTGCATAAAGTCTCAGAAAGAACCCCAGAGTTAATGAAATCCTTTGGCGACTTTGAGATCACTCAGTCACGCAATCTCTAAATAAAATTAGAGTTAAATATGGGTGGAAGTTTTCATGCAGCACGTGATCACGAAAGGAAATGAGAGTTAATACAAAATCTGTGAGATAAATTTACTACCGTCTGATTCAAGATTGATCCTGTGGCCAGTGTGAAGTCGCTGATAAAGGTAAAAAACTCAAGGAAGGTTCAAAAATTTAGTGGTGGTGATTTAGATATAGAAACATGTCCAAGTTATTCAGAAATCTTAGGTTAGTCACATAGTATTGAAAAGAAAAGAATATGCTTCATCAAAATGGGAGATTTAACACTGAAATTTGATCTTCAGATTGATCCTACAGTAGTCGGGAAGTCTCCATATAAAGTGAAGAGTTAAGAAATATTTCCGCAACTTTGAAATTCGTTGGTCACAAAGTATCACAAAGTTCACCAGAGTTAAGACATGGTTACCATGTATCAACAGTCACGAGATCTCATAAGATATCAAGGGTTAAGATAAAGATCATGAGATTTAGTTACAGCTGTCAGAATCAAAGAGAAGAAATCTAGTTGACAACGTTTAATCATGGAATGAAAGAACATATGAGTGAAAAGTATCGAGACTTAACGTAGACCGTCTGATTAAAAAAAATTCTAAAGGTGGTCGCAAAGTCTCAAAATAATTTGCCAAAGTACATAAAGATTATGAGATTAAACGCTGATGGTCAATTTAAAAGAAGATCTAACGGCTCATGTTTAATCTCTTGAAGGAACCACAGTTAAGGAAATCTTTCAGTGACTTTCGTTTTACTCAGCCACCAAGTCTCTAAATGGAATCATGGTTAAGTCAAGGTTAAGTTTGAGTTGCAAAGTTCAAATGAATGAATCTCGATCATAGATTAAGTAAAGATCAGAGGGTTAGCGTTAAGTTGCTAAAAGGAGCTGAAAATTCAAAAAATTCCTAGCGACTAAGAGACAAAGCATAAGATTGAGACATGTGTTTAAGTCATGCAAAATTCCTGTGGTAGTCACGAAGTCTCTAAGAAAACTCAAGCTTAAGAAATTTATTTGGCGACAAAGAGACAAGATGTGGTCACGAAGTCTCATAACATATTGAGGGTTAAGTTAAAGATCATGAAACTTAGCGACAACTGTCAGATTAAGTCTGATCTAATAGTGGTCGTGTAGTCTCTAAACAAATTCACAAAAGGCCAAATCTTTCAGTGAATTTGATTTCATACAGTAGCATAGTCTCTCAAAGGAAAAAGGGTTAAATAGAGATAAATGAATGGATAATTTGACGTGATCTTGACAGTGTTGGAGATTTGATTTTGAGCAGTTGATTGATTGTATGTTTGTCATTGATGACAACATATAATACACAGTAGTAATTATGTATGTACTTATCAGAATGATGATATGAAGAATTGCGTGGATAGATACATGTTGTTGACATGTTTATTATGTTATGTTCATACACAAAGATCTAGATATGATGTTTTAGTCAAGTTGTGTAATTCTGTTATTGGCAGTTATAGTTCTGGAAGTGTAACTGTTTAGGGCCGACGTATATAACGTGTTTCTTGAGTTGTGCCTATCTTAAGGATATGCATTTGTATATTCATGTTTATTTATGAGTTGATGATATTCATCTAAAGGCACCAAATGTGTTTCAAGATGATTGCAAAGTTAGAGTTAATTTGGTGAGGCAGACTTAATGAAGCATCGCGTCTATTCAGTTTATACTTGCACGGTTGTAATAATTCTTGCATGCTTAGTAGAGCTGACAAGGATGATATGAAGAGTTGTCTTACAGGTCCCATGATCTCATACTTTGAGAAAGATACTTATATCAAGTCAATTGTGATAGGCTAAGTGTGAATGATATGAAAAGAGAAGAAAGATGTACAGAGCAGATTATTAGAGTTGGTTCATTCATCAAGAGTCTATGTGAAGAAGTGAAAGATTGTAATACACTGGAACTGATCAAGACAGCAGGTCTACTCTATAGTTCATCATCAGATATAGTTCATATCTGTTATACAGAAGGTTGTAGCCTTCACCACCAAGCAGTGAGCTTTTGGATAGTTAGTCCACCACCCCTAACAGGGCTATTTGTAAAAGACTCCTAATAGGGTCTGACCCTTAACCAGGTCACTATACTTATTGCATTGTAAATTACAACTCCTAACAGGGTTGAAATATATTCTAATAGGGATTACTATAAACAAGTATAGTTCATTGTGGGTGCTAATTCCCACCGGGGTTTTTACCATTTGGTTTCCTCGTAATCAAATTGTGTGTTGTGTACCATGTTATCTAATTAAGCATTTATTTTGTTGTATTTTTAAGTTAAGGAAGTAAAAGAACTAAAGTTACTGATAACTGATTCACCCCCCCCTCTCAATTATCCTTTGGGACTATTCTAACAATTTGTATCAGAGCCAAGTGCCTTGGAGAAGAAGCCTAACAGCTTAAGGTAGATCAGATGTCTTACTTCAGAAAAGAAAGCCCTAAGTTCGATGGAGAAAATTATTTGGATTGGAAAAAAAAAATGATAACACATCTACAATGTGTTGTCTTTGAGATCTTTGAAATTGCTACATAAGAAGTGTTAATTCCATCTCTGAAAGACCTTGCAAAGGATGATGCTACTAATAGACAAAAGGATACATTTACCAATAATGCAATTGCCAAAGAAGCCCTAATCAGTGCCTTATTTGATAGTGAATTTTTTGATATCAAGAAAATTGACAGAGCATATACCATATGGAAGTATTTAGAAGATATGTTTGAAGGAGATATTCAAGCAAAGAATGCATGCAGGAAGACATGGAAAAAGAAATATAACAGTCTTGAGATGTTACCTGAAGAGA
>MU227236.1:1634310-1660518 GCA_018584345.1 Thuja plicata | reverse complement strand
CTAAGTGTGAATGATACGAAAAGAGAAGAAAGATGTATAGAGCAGATTATCAGAGTTGGTTCATTCATCAAGAGTCTATGTGAAGAAGAAGTGAAAGATTGTAATACACTGGAACTGATCAAGATAGTAGGTCTAATCTATAGTTCATCATCAGATATAGTGCATATCTATTATACAGAAGGTTATAGCCTTCACCATCAAGCAGTGAGCTTTTGGACAGTGAGTCCACCACCCCTGACAGGGTTATTTGTAAAAGACTCCTAATAGGGTCTGACCCTTAACCATATCACTATACTTATTACATTGTAAAGTACAACTCCTAACAGGGTTGAAATATCTTCTAACAGGGATTACTATAAACAAGTATAGTTCATTGTGGGTGCTAATTCCCATCGAGGTTTTTACCATTTGGTTTCCCCATAATCAAATTGTGTGTTGTGTACCATTTTATCTAATTAAGCATTTACTTTGTTGTATTCTAAATTTAAGGAAGTAAAAGAACTAAAGTTACTGATAAATGATTCACCCCCCCCTCTTAGTTATCCTTTGGGACTATTCTAACAGATAGTTGATTGAAAAGTACACCTCGCGGTGTGCGAAAAGTCTCAGAAAGAAACTTGAGTTAGGATTAACTCTCAACGACAAGGAGACAAGTCAGTCGCGTGGTTGCCAAATAAACTAGAGTAAGAGTAGGTTAAATATATAAGGTTTTCTTCTACACCATGATGTATAATGGCTATCCAATTAAAACAAAAGGGTTATGATAGCATGTTTTAAAGTATGCTGAGTTGTAATAATTTGAGCCAACCATATTTAATGGTTTATTCAAAATTGATCACCTGTCAACCCTAGATGCCATGACTAGGTAAATATTGAATCAATGCATGCAAGAGTAAAGGCAGAAGTGACTAACTGGAATTTTCATGATTTTGAATCAAATGGTGCATTGATTTCCCATGAATAACTAAGTGTTGTCATGTTCATTTCAGATTACCAAGTTTTCATAATCCAAAATGAAGAGTTGCATAGTTTTCAGAAGTCCTCAGAGAAAGAGAATTGTGTGAATTTTAGAGAAAAGTGCAGTCAAAGAGCTTGTCTTTTAGAAAAATAGAGTTGTTTCAGTCAGAATTCAGAAAACAGAGAAGATGAGAAGGTCAGTTATGAGTGGAGCTTCAACCAGCGTGGAAAATAAGGAAGCCGAGGATGATCAGGAGGGGAAAATAAATTACTCAGAGGAGTTAATGGCTTTTTTGCCCAGTTCCAGCCAAAACAAAAAGGTAAATGATGATTTCCTTGGTGATGATATGTCATTTATTAGAGATGCTAAAACTCTTGGTTCATCTCGTTATTCAATTTTTAATTATTTCTACAATAATAGTGAGCAATATATTCCCATTTCAAACCCATGGACATGTGGGCTAGCTAAGTTGGTAGTACCATATGTAATTGTAGATGTGTATTTGATACTTGAGTTGGCCAGTAGATATGATTCCCTATCTAAAACCATCAATAAAGATGATGGAACTACCCTAGTTACCTTAGATAGATCATCCTTCATGAAGGCTTTTAATCTTTATAACCCAATAGCCACAGAGATTAACTTGAAAGAACTAGAGGCCGTATATGTTAGAGAATCCTTTGTTGTGTCCAGATTAATTCAGGGTCATGTACCCAAAAGGATGAAGAATTACATAGCAGCCATGCCAGCTACTTCACCCTATTTCTACAAAGATCTCAATTTTTATATGAAGTACATTTCCTATGTATTGTGTAGAGTGTTAGGAGTGGATGGGGATGTTGAGAGAATAGGTTCAGATATTCTGATGATTTCCCTAGATATGCAAACTCCGCATGTTGGCACAGACTATGACTACATCTAGTATGTCATAGATGTAATGCATCAAGGGTTTGTTGATATTCAGAAAAAGGAGAAAGTTCCTAAATTTATAAAATATTCTTTGTTAATGCATCTAATTTTGTATTAAAATTTCCCTATCATGGATGTGAATAATTTGAGACCTAAAAGGTTCCACCAAGGTCAGAGCAACCTGTTGCAATTCTAGTTGAAAGTATGGAACTATACAGCAAGGGAGAATGAATAATGTGTGTTCCAAACTTGGATGGTGTATCCAATTGTCAGGTGTTTAGGAGTCAACAAGACTAGGTTTCCAACCAAAGTATAACAGTTGTTGAGGCCTTGTCAATTTGTAGATAAATGGCTAGGATACCATAATTGGGGGGATTTTTATTATGAAAGGAATTTTACTCTTATGAGAGTTTATGGATTCACCCACCCACCACATATTATCCTGTTTCATGTGCCACCAAGGATATTTGTCATGGAATTCATCTGGCAGTTGATGTTAACTGATAAGGAGCACTTGGCTCCACTTATAAAAGGTACTTTCACTCCCCGACAATTCAAATTTTACAACTTTACAATTGGTAAGAGGGCTTTGGATTCAGTAAATAGCTAGTTAAGGCATTACAGGATGAATGTAGCCTTGTATAGGTACATTGACACAAAAGGCTTTATTATGAGTGCAAAAAAACTTCTGACACCAACTATTCCCAATACAAAAGAACATGAGCATTGTATGGAAGAGGATCTCATAAGAAACATATTGGACGGTGAAGAGATCACAAGAATACCAGACATGTTCAATGAATTGATAGATTTGGAATGACATGTCAAGAGAAAAGGGATTTCCTTTGGGGGTTACTTCCCTGATGTGTCATACTTGCAAAGTTTAGACAAGATGATAGAGTCATATCACACATTATGTAAACATCTTCAGGATCTGATTGAAGATAAGGATAGAGGGCATAAGAAGCACTCTTCATCAAAATATGAAGATGATAGTGATGAAGAGTATTTTGTTCCTAGCCCACCCCCATGAATCAGCCACATGCCAAAAAACAAGCAGAAGAAGAAAATATAATAGTGGATCTCACATAGGAACCAAATACTAAAGTTACTAATGAGCCCCCATTCAAAAAATAGAAAGTACAAATAGGGGAGAAATTTTATGTGAGAAGACAAGGAAAGAAAAAAGATCAAATAGGTACTCTGATCACTAGTGATAGACCCTATGACCATCAGCTAAGGAAAAATATCAGAGAAGGGAAAAAGTTCCAAAAAGATGATGAAGATGAAACTAAATTGACTCTTCAACTATGCCAAGATAAAAGATTGTTGCATCAGGAGAAATTATTAAGTGATGATGACTTTATAAAAATAGATGAGTTCGGAAAATTTCTGATTTGGAACAAACAGCAACGGGTTGCATCATAGCTACAAATTACTGAAGGTAATCTACCATCAAATGAAACCTTACAAGCCCTATAGGATTATTATCTAGAGACAGAAGATATGACACCTGAAGAGACTATAAAATTGGTTAAGGGTAGTGGCATGTTACTAGTACCAAGATGGGATCCTGCATCAACCTTTATTATTGATCAAATAAAAAGGAAACCTGATATTAAATTGTCATTGGAAACACAGGTTGGTGATATGATTACAGGATTTGGATACAGTCCAAAATACAAAGCTTTAGCAATGTAGAGTTTAGATCCAAAGAATTAGAAGCCTTCTCTGATTTACATACAAGAAAAAATGGATGGTGACAAGAGTATCTAGTCCATTCATAATATAGGAGATTTGGAGATATCTCAGGTTCTTACTCATTTTTTCCCAATTGAATCAGGCCAAAGTTGAATAAATGTCACAAAGATATGAAAAATTGTTTAATGAATCAAGTACTGTATCAAAATACAGGGAGTTAGGCTAGATAAAGATTAGTGCACTAGAGAAGCTTTTGGCTGACTTGACTCAGAAGATACAAGAAATGCCCGAGGTAGTTCCTGCCTCACCCAAACAGGTTGCAGATGTAGAAGCTCAGACTGAGGATGCAGGGGGTGTTACAAAAATAGAACAAGAAATCAAAGAGAATAATAAGGTTATCTTGGAAGCCCTGATGTAGATTTTATAACATAGGACTGTGTCCTGAAGGACAAAGTTGATTTAGTACATAATGCATACAAAAAGTTGCATGCACTACAAGTGGACGCAAATAATTATGTGTTAACTTTAAGTCCTTATTTTGCAACATGGTTAGTTAGGAGCCAGTTTTTTGAAAGTTTAGCACCTTTGTAACCACTTAGGGCAGACCTCCCAAAGATTGTGTGCCAAGTGGGAGAATAAATAGATGAGATTAGTGTTACCCTATCCTTCAAAGGTAAAGTAAATCAAATAGAGGCCAAAATTAATATGTTTGGACCAGAATATAATAGGTTCATTCCTCCAATAAAGGGAGGAGATGATCAAAAAAAGACAATAGAAGTATGGAAAGGTGAGTTCGAAACCCTACTTCCTAATAAAGAGGCATTCATTTTAGATAATGGCACCTTGGACATGGAAAGATTCAACAAGATTGTGGATGAGGCCATCAAAGCTGAAACAGACTTTAATAAGTTTGTAACTGATGTCAAGATGATAACATATGCCAGATGGGAACATAAAAAGACATAACTTCAGAGCACTTAGAGCTTCAATTGGCCTATAGAGGAAGAGGTAGCAACATGGGATATTCTCACCAAGCCCGAGAAGAATAAGGCTGCAGCAATTGACCTAGATATACTAGATGAAGAGTAAAGAGGACATCTGGCACCTGATCTCTAAGAACATGGAAGATAATTATCTTAAAGACTAGTGTAAGTTAGCCTAAAATGGAGGTCACTAGGTTTTTGTACAACTACATGAAGTTATCCAAATATCAACAGACAAAGGTGCGATATATTGAAGATTGAAGATCAAGTTTGATCATCAACAAATTTTGTCTTCCCACCATTCATAAGTCTAACTTTAAATTTTGTCTTCTAGTAACAGTTAGGGTTATATTAGCTATCTGAAGCTTGTTTTATCCTTGATTCATAAGATTCCAAGATGGATAATTATTCCTATATATAGCAAGTAGCAAGATATTGTAAAGGATGGTAAAATCAAAACTGTGAGGTAGGCTTTTCAATTGTGTCTATTTTTTAAAAGGTTTTCAGTCTATTTGAATGTATTGAATCAAAATGCTATTAATAAAATACAATGGAATTACCTGTTTTAGATCTCTAATGTATTTTTGCATTTATATTTTAGCTCTTCTATTTTTAATGTGTAAGACATTTTAAATTTACCAATTATAAGGTAACTGTGTTATTATTTGTGAGTTTCTTTCAAGGAGAGTTTAAACCTTGCAAATAGTTCCAGAGGGTTAGGGTTTTGTGCAAGAATCTGATGCAGAGGTGTGAGAATGAGAGGATATTTTGTAAGGAATTCTATCTAGGTTTTTATTTGTGTTCTAATTAATTGTTTTCCTTGTGAATGTATGTTTAATTATGACTCTTTTCTCAATATTAGGCACTGGTCAAGTTTTTGACAAGTTGTTCTTATCATCAATCAATCAATTACAAACAAATCTTGTATTTATTTTATTAAGAACATATGTGTCTAGTTAATTGTATTTAGAAACATAATTCATCACGGTGATTCCTTAAAGAGAGAATCAGTAGGTTATCGTTCCTAAGTCTAGTACTATAAAAAGAAGGATAAATGTCCTTATTACACTGATAATAGCTCTTGTTAAGTTTATTTTTTGGCTTGCTAATCTCTGCATAAGGTTAATGATGTTCATTAGTAGGATGTGTTGTCAACTATTGTAATTCAAGACATGAGTGAAATATTTTTTCCACTATTAGGTTTACTGTGAATCATCCATCTATGAAAGGTGCACCCGCCTGGGTTTGTGGAGCCTGAAGTGTAGAAGGATTATGTCCTTGTTAATTAGCCTTTTCCCTATATGAATCTGGAATTGGGAGTCTAAGAGTCAAACTTGATAATCTATATAGTGATTCAACAAGAAAAAGTGCTAACACTACCTGTTTGGGCTTTCTACGTGTTGAATGTTCTTTCTCCTATGTCATCCAGGTCATGCTTTTTGTTTGATACGTTGTTCCTCCTAGACATAGTGCATCTTTTTTTTCTTTGTAGTTGTCCTACTTGAAGGGGAGACGTCTATCTTCTTTCGGTGTACATAGTCTGTAGATAGTGTCTTGTCATCCTACTTTGTAATTTGTAAGTTTTGTGAGTATAGGTTCATAGAGTGTTGTATGTCTCTGTAAGTAGTTGTTTGAGTCTGGTAAAAAGTGGAGAGCTCTATAAATTTGAGGTTCTCTACATGTTGTTAGTATCCAAGGCTAGGTGTACATTGTTGGGTTGGTTGAGTTCTCACTCTCCTATACTAAGAAGACCATGTGTCTCTACAGGTTTCTCTTAGTGTAGGTTCTATGGAGGTAACTCCTAGGGATTCCATTGCCCAAAATTCTTTATGAGTTCTGAAGACCATGTTCTCCCAATAAACGTATCTACCTTTCTGGTTGAAGCTACCTTCATGTCAAGGCAAGGAACCAAGTCAGTTGTAGAGGCCAGATCAATGGCGGTTCTTTGATAATTTCTCTCTGATCTTAATGGTGGAATTAATTCCCATGTTTGGACTTAAAATTTATCCCAAGTGACATCCATGTCACTCGTGCTAGAACACTTGTTGATTAATTATAATTGTATAGTCAGAAAATGGAAGCACTTCCATGATAGACTGGCTTAGCCTTCCAGGTAAGTGGTTTGGGGTTATGTCAAGCACCTTGAATGGGTTCCTAACTTTGATCTGGCTTTATCCCCCTATTCTGCCCCATTTCCACTCTTTCTATCCTATTTATGGTAACCCAGACTGAGAAACTAGGATTTTGGCCTTGGGGTATAGGTCAACCTTTTTGGGTCAAGGTCAACCTCAACCTTGACCTAGGTCACAATCAACCTTTTTTAGGTTCGGGGCCTGAATTCCAAAATCTTAGGGTTTTTGGATGTCTATCTTTAAAAAAAGTTAATTCCCGCTTTCGGGTCGGCTGTTTCAGACTTCGGGACAACAAATCCTCAATTATATTTAACATAGGTCCTTTTCTAGGGGCATGGGTCCAATTAGAATTTAATTCTCCTATGTCAACTTTTCTAGAAGATTGTTCCCTAATTTCATATAAAAGGAAGCTTGTCTCTCTCATTTTCTCTAATTATTACCAAGCATCAAGAAGCAAAAGCATAATCAAGAATCCTAAAACTTCCAAGACTTGAAGAGTGAGATCCAAAGGTGAAGAAGAAAGATTTGAAGCAAGCCAACTATCCATTGAAGCATTCATCCATTCTCAATCACTTCTCAAGTATCCATTTTCATCAAGGAGATCCATTGGTGGCCATTGAAGGATTCAAGCTCCATGGAGCCCTCTTGTTGAAGGTTTCTCCATTTACATTCCTCCAAGCCTCTTCCAATTCAAGAAACCATTCAAGATTGGTGTTGAAGATCTACAAATAAATTGATTGAAGACATCCTACATTCTCCATTCTCCATTCTACATCCATTTTGGTGCATCCATACTTGTGGATTCAAGGATTTGAATCCTCCACAAGAAATTTTACATGAGCAAGGTGAATTGTTTCATTTACTTTGTTTATTCCAGAAAATCTCAATTATATATATTTGAGGTTAATTCCAAAATTGGGGTTTGACTCCCCAACAAGAAAACCCCTTTTCCTTGTAGGTACAGGTTCAAAACAGTAGATCAGGACGGTGATTCAGATACCCTTTTCGGCAAACTTTCGGGATCCAAAAATAGAATTTTAGTCTGAGAATTTTTAGGTCAATTGTGACCTAGGGAACAATCAAAAATATTGGAAAATGGTGACATTGACTTGAGGGTGCAAATCAGAACTGTCTCAGAATGGAAAAAGATTTCTAGGTTTTGTTTGTCTCTGTGTTTGTTATTCCAGATCTGGTCTCAGATTTTCTAGAAACTCAACACAGACTCCAAAAAATAGCATTCTTTGATATGCAATATTTCAAGGATAGTGCATTTTTCCTATTCAATTCAATTAAGGTTTTCAATCTATCTAAATCTATTCTACATTCAAATTAATCAAATCAATCAATCCCAGGTACTTAAGATCTTTCTTCCTTATTCTTGCTTCTAAATGATTGATTCATTTATGCATTGGTCCTTTCTTTTGGGTTAATCAACTTGAATCTTTCATTTACATATCCAAGGATAGAAGGAGAGCATCTTATTTACCCCCATAACAATAATAAACACAAACATATTTAAATTTAAGGGATTTTATGTTAATGAACACACCTCTAAACCTAATTCATTCATTTTACCCTTTACATTTTGGTTAACCCGCGATAGACAACTCTTTCTTTTTGGTGTTAGATTTACATCTTTTATGTTATATCTTGCATGCATATTAGATAAGTTTTCTTTTATGTTCTTGCATTTCCTTTCAAAAATTAAAATCAACTCTTTGCTTTCTAAATTAGTTCATTTGCATTAAATTGGTGTATGAGATTTATCACTTCTAGTCCTACTTATAGTATCCTGGTTAGAAGAAGCCGTAGACTCATGGGTTCCTTTGATCCTGAATCTTCTCTCCTTTTTGTATGATCCCGAATGACAACTTGAATACTCATTATTCCAATCCTCCTATGGAGCATAACTCTTCTCACTCATCTCATGATGAGGAGGATTCTTTAAGAGTTCCTCCTGAACAAGTGCAAAAACTTTCAACCAAACTTGATAAAATGGGAAATTGGCTTATCCAAGAAAACCATAATCAAGATTATATTCAAGTTATAGAGGCTCTTAAGAAATTCGTTCATGATAGTGACCAAGGTGTTAATTTCTTGCATGGAATCACTCATCTTGTGCATTCTAATGTTAAACCTTTAGCACAAGAGGCTCATGATCTAGGATATACACCTCCTATCACTAGTCAAGAACCTTCTTCTATTCCTTTACCTAGCATTCCTACTTATAATCCTCCTTTGATGACTGCATCTCTCCCAATTTCATCTATTCCCATGAGTGTTCCACTGGTATCTTTACCTACCTCACAACCTTCATATCAAAGTGTACCTTTTACCTATGCTAATCCTCTTCCAACTGTGGTTCCAAATGTTCCACCGGTTGTATCTTCTATTCCTGCTACTTCCTACACATTTCCTAGTGTTCCTAACATTCCTATGCCACCTGTGTCTTCTAATGATTCCACAATTATTAGTTTGGCTCAGACAGTGTCCTATTTATAACAACAACTTGCATCATTAACTCAATCCAAGTTTAGCATTCCTACATGTGACATGGATAGTCCCTTATCTTTAGAGATTATCAATGCTACTATTCCTCAACAATCTGATATGCCTCATCTAGAGAATTATAATGGTAAAGGTGATCCAGTTACTTATGTTAAAAAATTTCAAATCCTTTGTAGTGATTATGCTCATGATCATAGGATTTTAGCTAAACTGTTTTCTAGAACCTTCCGTGATAAGGCTTTGCAATGGTATTGTTCTTTACCTCCTTATTCCATTGATTTTTTTCCTAAACTTTCTAATACCTTCATTCAAAAATTTCAAAATAACATTGGTCCACAAGTTTCCTTAAACCGATTTAATGCATTGTAAACTAAACATTAAGGAAAAATTAACTAATTTCATAGGTAGATTTAAGAATTTGTATGCTCAAATTTCTTATCATGTTCCTGATATTGATATTCAACACATGTTTATTTCAAATTTACAAAAAGATAATAGAGATAAGATTCTACTTACTGAATTTACCTCTTTTCAACAACTTTGTGCAACACTTCATCATTATCAATTATAAGTGAGTCAATTTGAGAGCAACACTCCAATAGCTCATGTTCCAGTTGATAAGAGTGACAATGCTCCTAACCCTAATAAATTTTAGAAACCTGTCAACTACATCAAGATTAATAAACAGACGAATGCGGTTTTTGATCAAGTTGTTGTTGCATCTCACAATACCACTTCTGCATCCACTGCTTTCCGTATGAAGCATACGTTTACTCCTCTATCTGAAGTTTTATATTCTATTATGAGTAGGTTTTTAAGTGCTAATATTATTACCTTGCCTCCTATTCAACCTTTCCTTCCTACTACAATAGCTTCAAAATCCTTTGATTCTAAAGCTTTTTGCTAATACCATCGCCAAAATGGCCATGATACTGAAAAATGTTATTCTCTAAAATATAAAGTTCAAGACTTAATTGATTCCAATGCTTTAACCTGTTGATGATCTTGATAGTAATGGAAACAAATATGTCTCTCCTCCTAATTAAAACCTTCAAATCTACATGAATCCTCTACCTACACATGATACTAATACTATCACTCAACCATCTTCTGTGGATATCGTTTACGATTCAAAGATGGATGATCTTAATCACATTGCTAATCATGTGGAGAGAGTTGTTGTATCTCAACCTATTGTTCAAGATCCTTTGCCTCCACCTCAACTTCTAGTTCTACCTAAACCTCAGAAACAAACTAAGGATAAGCAACCTTGAGAACTTTCAATTACCTTTGATGATAATGAGATTATTAAGGCTCCCGATCGTCCCCTTTATATTTATGCTACTATTTCTAAGATACCTACGCATGGTTGTCTTGTTGATCCCACATCAATAATAAATGTTATTACTGAGGAAAATATTTTTATGAAAAGCTTATAATGTGATTATTATGATCCATCAAATGCATGGATCCAAACTTGTAATGGTTTTCTCTATCCTACACTTGGTTCTATCAACTTGCCCATTGAACTTTGTGGCAAGCTTGTAGATACTACCTTCATCATTGTTCCTACATCTGATCAATTTCAAGTCAAATTTGGTTTGCCTTGGATAACTTCTATGCATGCTATTGCTTCTCCTATTCATAAATGTCTTAAGTTCATTCATAATGGGGAATTAAAAACTATTAATCACAGTCTATACCAACCTTCCAGGCCTAGATATTGTGCTACTCTTGATTTATTTTGGCCCTCATTAACTAACTCATGTCCTCCTCACCTTGACAAACTTTTTCACTCATATCAAGCCTATAAACATCACAAGATAGTTGAGTTAAGCATGCCTTGGATAGATCTCAACCATGGTCTTTTGCCAACTCCTTCTATACCTCCTTTATCCATTACTACTAATTCTATTACTCAACCTCCCAGTATTGTTACTCATCCTACTATGAATCCTATCAATCCTCCTACAGAACCTATGAAGGAATCAATGGTTATTCCTCCTATTTCTCCACATATGTCAAACAAATCAAAACATAATAAATATTCTAATGAACATCGTAAGAAGTGTAGAGCTAATTCTAGGGCCCGTGCTTCTCTTTTGTGAAACTCTTTATCTTCTTTTGATCAACTTATGCCTAATGTGTTGAAAGAAGTCAATATTCATAATTATTTTAAGATGAATGAGTGTGATGATCCTATTCACATCTTAGATCCAATTTCAATTAATCTTGATGAGGAGGATACTTTAGATGATCCTATTGATCTTAGTGATGAATATGAGACCATTGACCTTGACACTAACTTACCTCATATGCTTTCAACTCAATTGACAATTACACCTAGTATCGATCAAGCAACGCGATTCTCAAGAGGATCCTTGTTTGGAACTGGCTATCATTCCTACTATATTGGATATAGTCCCTCTTGTGAGTTTCCCACCTTCCTTACATGATATAAACTGAGATGGGGAGAGTAGGAGATGTGCCTGATTGGCTTATCCTTCGTGGTTCTACTTTCTTTGGGGAACGGTTTCAATTCATTTGCAATAATATCATATTTATATGTACATGTTAGCTTATGATCATACTGACCCCACAATAGGTAGATCCCTTCTATGTTCTTTGTATGTTTATGTGATATTTCCCTTGATTTTTCTTCATTTGGGGGCATCTCGTAGAGGAAACATAATCAATAGAGTTGTTTATGTTTCTATCAAAGCCATTGCTCCCGTTAAAGTGTTAGCAATGAATTTAGCATGGGGGCATACGCTATACTAACCTTTTACACACCCACACACATTCAAAACATTTTCAATACTTAAAAATTTTTCCCTTTATGGATTAAAGGATAATCCTTAAAGCATGGACATTTTACTTTTTAGGATCACTTGATCCCTCCAGTTTAAATTTACACGGATCTCTTGATCCCTCCAGTTTCAATATACAATGTTTTGATCCCTTAAGGTTGGAAGGTGTCCTTTAGAATGAATCTCCCTAATTGGTTGACTAGTGAGTATCCACATTCACTAGGCGGTTCAACTCCATCTTTCCAGTTACACTTTTTTCTTGTATGGTTCACAATGGGACATAAGTTCTCATTGGGCGAGGTAGCCATACCCTCTCTTTCCTTCTCCTTAACTGGTGATGTCTCTCTTATCATGATCTTAGGGTTGATAAATACTTAATTCCCTTGGGGGCTTGAGGATTTCTTTGTCCCTTTATGATTTCAATAAGATTATCAATTCTTTATTATCTCCTTTACCAAGAGTTTGTATTGAGTCCATACTCTTGCTAAAGTGGGGGCTAAATGTATAGTCATAAAATGGAAGCACTTCCATGATAGAATTTTTTAGCCTTTTGGGTAAGTATTTTAGGTTCATTTAAAGTTCCTTGAATGGGTTCCTAACTTTGATCTAGCTTTATCCCGCTATTCTGCCCCATTTCCACTCTTTCTAGCCTATTTATGGCAACCCATACTGTGAAACTGGGATTTTGGCCTTGGGGTCTAGGTCGACCTTTTTGGGTCAAGGTTTAACTTGACCTTGACCTTGGTCAAGGTCGATCTTGACCTTGACCTATATTAAAATCAACCATTTTTGGGTCTGGGGCCCAAATTCTAGAATCTTAGGGTTTACGGATGTCGGTCTTTGGAAAAAGTTAATTCCCGCTTCCGGGTCGGCTGTTTCAGACTTCGGGATAACAAATCCTCAATTATATTTAACATAGGTCCTTTTCTAGGGGCATGGGTCCAATTAGAATTTAATTCTCCTATGTCATCCTCTCTAGAAGATTGTGCCCTAATTTCATATAAAAGGAAGCTTGTCTCTCTCATTTTCTCTAATCATTACCAAGCAACAAGAAGCAAAAGCATAATCCAGAATCCTAAAACTTCCAAGACTTGAAGAGTGAGATCCAAATGTGAAGAATAAAGACTTGAAGAAATCCAAGTATCCATTGAATCATTCATCCATTCTCAAGCACTTCTCAAGCATCCATTTTCATTAAGGAGATCCATTGGTGGCCATTGAAGGATTCAAGCTCCATAGAGCCCTCTTGTTGAATATTTCTCCATTTACATTCCTCCAAGCCTCTTTCAATTCAAGAAACCATTCAAGATTATTGTTGAAGATCTACAAAGCAGTTGATTGAAGACATCCTACATTCTCCATTCTCCATTTTACATCTATTTTGGTGCATCCATACTTGTGGATTCAAGGATTCGAATCCTCCACAAGGACTTTTACATAAGCAAGGTGAATTGTTTCATTTAATTTTTTTATTCCAGAAAATTTCAATTATATATATTTGAGGTTAATTCCAAAACTGGGGTGTGACTAAGGCAAACCCCTCCCCAACAAAAAAAACCCCATTTTTCTTGCAGGTACAGGTTCGGAACAACAGATCAGGATAGAGATTCAGATACCCTTTTCGGAAAAATTTTGGGATCTAAAAATAGAGTTTCAGTCTGAGACTTTTTAGTTTGATTGTGACCTAGGGCACAATCAGTACTACTGGCAAATGGTGACATTGACTTGAGGGTGCAAATCAAAACTATCTCAGAATAGAAAAATATTTCTGGGTTTTGTCTGTCTCTGCATTTCTATTCCAGATCTGGTCTTGGATTTTCCAGAAACTCAACACAGGCTTCAGAAAATAGAATTCTTTGATCTGCAATATTTCAAGGTTAGTGCATTTTTCCTATTCAATTCAATTAAGGTTTTCAATCTATCTAAATATATTCTAAATTCAAATTAATCAAATCAAATCAATCCCGGGTACTTAAGATCTTCCTTTCGTATTCTTGCTTCTAAATGATTGATTCATTTATGCATTGATCCTTTCTTTTGGGTTAATCGACTTAAATATTTCATTTACATATCCAAGGATAGAAGGAGAGCATCTTATTTACCCCCATAAAAATAATAAACATAGACATATTTAAATGTAAGGGATCTTATGTTAATGAACACACCTCTAAACCTAATTCACTAATTTTACCCTTTACAATAATTACTTAGCCAAGTGGGTATATGTGTGTCAATATATTATAGCAAGGTCGTCTGTCATATCATTGACATCACCATCCTTTTTTATTAGGCTCTAGGTGTTGTGGTGACCCCGGGCACATCCACCATAGTTCTCCAGTTGAGTTAGCATTTCTAGTCTTTTGGGGCACAAAGGGGGTTTCATATGTTTTAGTATGCTTACATCAAAGATGATCCCCTGATAATTTTGAAGAACTAACAATTTCTATTTTCAGGATGGAAAGTAAGAAATCATGCCTAAAATACTAGAGCTTGGAATCTGTATTTATAAAATTCATGTATTGATGGTTGTCCAGTTTGCAGGTACATGTTAAAAAAAGAAAGAAATGGCTTCTGCATTGATGCCTCCTAGGAGCTCTAATATTCCAAGTGTTTCAACATGCACTGCCAAAAATTCCAAGGTAGAGAATATATTGGAAAATCTCCCATTAACTAAGAAGTATAAGAAAGATCAGATAATTTTGGGATCCCAAATTGAATCTATGTTGAAAGAGGTAATAGATACAGATTTCAGCACCTATACCAAACTAAAGGGCCTCATTCAAGGAATCCACCAACAAAGATGGGTCAATAACCCTATCTCAGTTAACTTAGCAACATCCAAAATCATTCAAGCAGATGAATTTCCTTACGCAGTGCAATCACCAGAGTTGATTATGCTCCTAGCTAAATGTTACAATCTAACCAATAGAGTTTTTGTGTTGCTCTCTCCCAACCCCCTCGGTTACTCGGTGTCCATCGTCTCTATGTACCATGATTCCACCACTCAAGGGTGGCGCATTTCATTCTTTTATGATACAATGGCTTTCACCTAGGTGGCCTCGCTTGATCAGTTTGAGGGCACAACTAATCTAGCCTGGTACCTCCTCAATTAAGAATGGCTAAAAATGTTGGGAATTCAAGAAGATGAGGATGGATATTTCTTGCTCCGATTTCAAGGAGCCCATCAAGGTTAGAATTATATTTTTATGCTAGATTTTTGGGGAACCCCACACTCAGGAGTTCACCCCTTGGATGTACTACTTTCTATATTGTATGACCACCAATAAGGCACGCTTTGACTGGGCCAGAATTATTGTCAAACATTTGGACGCGTAGTTGAGGAGGGTCAGGGGAGATCACAAGTTCTACATGATTTCCTACATCCTCTAGACATTACCCAGATAATATCTAAGAATTTTGGGATTAACCACAGTTGGTATCCTCTGGAATGGGACTTCACAGGCCACCCTGATGCAGTCAAGATTGAAGGATCCAATAAAGGATTGTCCAAACTTGCAAAAAAAAATAAGAACAAAACAATGCAAACATAACAACACATAGATATAACAACTTATATCAATCCATATTCATTTTTAGATTCAATTACATGCAACATGTCAGGCTGTAAGGCCTTCTTGGTTAGGTCCAAAATAATGAAATCACACTAATATCAATCATCGAGATCTTCTACAAGAATCAAGCCATTTACCTTCTACCAATATACAAAAAATCACTACAAGCATTGGCTCCACCTTCCAAACTAGTCCAGTTCTGTGACACACCACACAACAACCTGGTAGAAACTCCAAGATAGAATCTAAACTTATTCTCGCAAGCTACCAAGTAATCTTCTTGCTTTCTAAGACAACATGCCACTAGCTCTTCCATTTTCCTTCCACTATCTCAGATCCATGGATCTTACATCAAATCTTTTCACCCATCTCATCTACTACCAACACTCTACCCAACCCTCTTTATTTATACAACTTTACTAAAATTTGGTATCAAGAAAACAACACCCAATGTGTTCTTCACCAGTCGGCTTGCAATGGTCATTAAATGCAACAGATTTAGGTCCAAAAAATCTCTAAAGAGAGATTCCACATAAATGTTGTGACCCAAATTAAATGGATAAGTCAGCCATCCATTTGGCCAATAGATCCAAGTATTCAAACCAAATTGGTGAAACAGACAACCGAGCAATAGACACCAACTCAGTGAAACTACCGAGAAACAACAATAGAAATAGAAACCTGTCGGTGACATCAAGCCACTGCCAGCAACCGAGTCATGTCAGTGAAGTAGAACCAACAAAAGTAACCAATCATGTCAATGAGACAACACCTCCAAATGAGCACCCACCACGGTTACCGAACAACCTTCAACCAAGTACTCCAACCAAGAACTCCATCCTTCAACTGTGGTAAAAAAAAAAGTGTGTCCCACACTTAGTCTCTAGAAGAAAATCAGGAATCCACCACCTCATCTTAACCATCGGTCTCCACATCCTCAAGGTTAAGAAAAAAAACTTCCACACCTACACATCTTGCCTTCTCTAATCTAATCTCCAATATCTCTGCTCAGAAAATGACCATCTTCCCAATACACTAACAAATCCAAGCACAAGATCTGCAAGTTCTTCATACCACTCATCACCATACCTCGAATCACCTCCAGTCATAGGTTCATCAAAAAACAAAGAAGTCATAAACTTCATGCATTCCACCTCATTTTTCCTTTAACCACTCATCTTTCTTTAGCACCAAGTATTTTATTCCCAAATATCCATTTATACCAAGGAAACTCAGTTCCTCCTTCCATTCACGCACACCCAACCAAACCAAGTAAGTCTACAACTCTCCAACATCACCATCAACAATAGTAACCTCATCAAACCACTCAAGATTATCAACAAGAAGCATATCAAGATGTCCACCATCTTTACCAGTCTCAACCACAACCTTACACCAATCAGAAAAACAATCAGCATCAATTCCCTTAGACAAAGGTAACTCTTCCTCCTCATCAATGATCTCATCATTAACAACAAGATGCTCTGCGAATTCCATATCAGATCCATCCATATAAGTATGAAAACCAACCACCTCTACAACAACAACATCAACTTAATCCTTCTTTCTCTGAATAATTCTTTACACTGGAAAAACAAGTCTTGGTCTGATTGGAAAATTCCACCATACATTACCCACACTCAGTTCTGCCAATCGATCACTTAACTCCTCAAGCCTTCTACCAAGTTTGAACATGATCTTCTCCTTTAACATGTGAAACTTCTCCATTAGAAAAGCTATCAGATCCTCTACCCAAATTTCAAAAAGAGAAACATATCTAGGGTTACCAAGCTCAATAAATCATCCCTAATCTCTTCTAAGACCTCAATCTTTAACTTCTTCATCTCACCACAGATCTCAAATAGCAGATCCTTAACAATCCAATCAACCATCCTAGGGTCCAATCTACTCAGAGGCATCTCTCATGATCTTTGAAAACCCTCTACAAAAAATCCAATTTTGACCACCTTGTGACAACCTCCAATTTGTTGTAAATGTGATCTACCATCAGCTACCTCATGAATAACTAGGCCACGGCTCACAAGTTCAGGAATACAACTTTGTAACCAATCTCCCAGACAAAATGAACCAGATCTGATACTACTTGATGTAGTAAAGCTCAGAGGATCCAATAAAGGATTGTTCAAACCTGATGCATTATACTAGACAACAACAGAAATTTCAACAACACAGAGATATAACAACTTATATCACTTCATATTCATTTTCATACTCAATTACATGCAACATGTTGGGATGCAAGGCCTTTCAAGTTAAATCCAAAATAATGAAATTGCATTAACATATATCACCGAGATCTTCTATAATCATCAAGATATTTACCTTCTGCCAATATGCAACAACTCACTACAAGCTTCAGCTCCACCTTCCAAACTAGCCTAGTTCTATGACATGCCACACAGCAACCTGGCAGGAACTCCAAGACAGAATCTAAAATTGTGCTCACAAGCCACCAAGCAATCTTCTTTCCCCCTAAGACAACATGACACTAGCTCTTCAAGTTTCCTTCTACTATCTCAGATCTGAAGATCTTACATCAAATATTTTCACCCATCTCATCTACTATCAACACTCTACCCAACCCTTTTCATTTATACAACTTTGCCACAAGTTGGCATCAAGAAAAAAAAAACCAAATGTGTTCTTCACTAGTCAGCTTGTAATGGTCATTAAATCAACCATATTTAGGTCCACACAATCTCTAAAGAGAGATCCCACATAAATGCTACAACCCAAATTAAATGCGTAAGTTGGCAAGATAGTTGGCCAATAGATCCAAGTATTCAAACCCATTCAGTGAAATAGACCACCGAGCAACAGACACCCACTCAGTGAAACTACCGAGCAATAACAATAGACACCGAAACCCATTGGTGACACCAAGCCACTACCAATAACCAAGACATGTTGGTGAAGCAGAACCAACATAAGTAATTGATCCCATTGGCGAGCCAACACCTCCAACCGAGCACCCACTACAGTTACCAAACAACCTTCAATCAAGTACTCCAATCAAGAACTCCATCCTTCAACCGAGCTCCAAAGAAGCCAAAAATATGGCAACCACATATTTTCCAATAACCTTAGATGCCCCTGCATCAGACACATGGGGTAACAAAATAAGTGTGTCCCACACTTAGACTCTAGAAGAAAATCAGGAATCCATCACCTCATCTTAACCATCGGTCTCCACATCCTTAAGGTTAATAATAATAACTTCCCTACTTGCACATCCTACCTTCTCTAATATGATCTCCATAATATCTTCTTAGAAACAAACCAGCTAACCAATCCACTAGCATATCCAAGCACAAGATCTACAAGTTCTTCATATCATGCATCACCATACCCTGAATCAGCTCCAGTCCTTGGTTCATCAACAACAAAGAAGTCATAAACTTAATGCATTTCACTTCCTTTGTCCTTTAACTAGTCATCCTTCTTCAACACCAAGGATTTTATTACCAAATATCCATTTCTACCAAGGAAACTCAGTTCCTCCTTGCGTACAAGCACACCCAACTGAAATAATTCATTCTACAACTCTTCAGCATCACCATCAGCAATAGTAACCTCATCAAAGCACTCCATCTTATCAACAAGAAGCATATCAAGATGTCCACCATATTTACCAGTTTCATCCACAACCTTATACCAATCAGAAAAAAAATTAACATCAATACCCTTAGAAAAAGATAACTCTTACTCTTCATCAGCAATCTAATCATCAACAACAAGATGCTCTATAATTTCCATACCAGATCCATCCATTTAAGTATGAAAACCAACTACCTCTACAACAGTAACATCAACTTGCTCCTTCCTTCTCTGAACAAGTATTTACACTGGCTGAACAAGTCTTGGTCTGATTGGTAAATGCCAATAGACATTACTCACACTCAGTTCTACCAACTGATCACTTAACTCGTCAAGCCTTCTGCCAAGTCTACACATGATCTTCTCCTTTAACATGTGAAACTTCTCCATCAGAAAAGCTATCAGATCCTCTACCCAAAGTTCAACAACAACAACAATAGATCTAGGGTTATCGAGCTCAACAAAAGCATCCATAATCTCTTCCAATACCTCAATATTCAACTTCTTCATCTCACCAAGGATCTCAAATAGCAGATCCTCAACAATCCAATCAACCATCCCAAGGTCCAATCTTCTCGGAGGCGTCTCTCTAGATCTTTGATAACCCTCTGCAACAAATCCAATTCTGACCACCTTGTGAAAACCTCCAAGTTTTTGTAAGTGTAATTTACCATCAGCCACCTCATGAACAACTAAGCCATGGCTCACAAGTTTAGGAATATGAATCTGCAGCCAATCTCCCAGATTAAACAAACCAGCTATGATACCACTTGATGCAGTTAAGCTTGGAGGATCCAATAAAGGGTTGTCCAAACTTGATGCATTACACCAGACAATAGCGATAACTTCAACAACATAGAGATATAACAAATTATATCAATTCATATTTATTTTCAGATTCAATTACATGCAACATGTCAGGGTGTAATGTCTTCCTAGTTAGGGCTAGAACAATGAAATCACATTAAGATCTATCACTGAGATCTTCTGCAAGAATCAATCCATTTACCTTCTACCAATACACAACAAATCACTGCAAGCTTCAGCTCCACCTTCCAAACTAGTCTATTTATGTGAAACACCACACAACAACCTGTTAGGAGCCCCAAGATAGAATTTAAACTTGTGCTCGTAAGCCACCAAGCAATCGTCTTTCCTCCTAAGCCAACATACCACTAGCTCTTCCAGTTTCCTTTCACTATCTCAGATCTATGGATATTACATCAAATCTTTTCACCCATCTTAGCTACTAGCAACACTCTACCCAAACCTCTTTATTTATACAAATTTACCACAAGTCAGCATCAAGAACACAACACCCAATGTGTTCTTCATGAGTCGGCTTGAAATGGTCATTAATCCACCATATTTAGTTCCACACAATCTCAAAAGAGAGATCCCACATAAATGTCACGACCCAAATTAAATGCATAAGTCAGCCAGCCAGTCGGCCAAAATATCCAAGTATTCAAACCCATTCGGTGAAATAGACCACCAAACAACAAACACCCACTCAGTGAAACTATTGAGAAACAATAATAGACACCAAGACCCATTGATGACACTGAGCCATAGCCAGCAACAAAATCACATCGGTAAAGCAGAACCAACACAGGTAAGCGAGCACATTGAACCACCAACCAAGCACCGACTGCAGTTACCGAACATCCTTCAACCTAGAACTCCATTCTTCAACCAAGCTCCAAATAAGCCAAAAATATGACAGCCAAAAATTTTCCAAGAACCTCATATGCCCCTACATCACACCCCATAGGATCACTTTCCCTAGATTCAGTTGGACAAAATTTTCCCCAATTTTTACAGAGTCAACAATGCCTTCATCTTCCACAGAATCAAGGTGATCACTAATGATAATGGATTCATAATTTCCTTAGAGGCCATGGCCTTAGTTGATGTATGTGGATGTTACTTCATCCAATTCACACAACACACCTACAATCAGGAGTCTGTATTTTATGGATGTCCGTTCCTGTTGCCCAATCATTGCGGGGACAAGATCATTTTTCTAGAATTTTGCAAGCAGATCTTGGAGGTGCACATCTTGATGGCCACTAAGAAGATCACCTCTGTATCTTTCCCCTTTTTGTGTGTGAAATACACCTTCTCCCTCATAGCAGCCCGAGAAGCAAAGAACAAGAAAAGAAGCCTAAACTTAGCCAAATTTTCACTCAGTCACAAGGATTATGATCCATGTGGGAGACTAGAAAAATTAATGCCTTGGGGAATCAATCCCCATGAGAGACACTTGGAGGATTTTTGGGAAAATTTCCAAGATAATTTTGATGTCCAGAACCAATAGTAATATAGGATGCCAAAAGGAATGATGGAAAATCTTAATCTCCAGATGTTTCCCAAACTTTTTTTGATAATAGGATACTTGTAGACCCTGAGTATAAATAAATAGGTATCGAGAATATGGACCTCCCTCTGGTCGATTGGGACACGCCATAAGTTTTGACTATTGAGGTTGTCTCAAGAATAGTGATCCAATGCAACCACACATATTCCATGAAGGCTTTCCCAAAGAGTGTTCGATTGGACAATCAATTTTTGGGAGCCTCAGGTTCCCAGGCCATGGAACGATCCAAAGCCCAAGCAAAACAAAAATTTGGTTCTCCCCCTCAATTTTTGGACCCCATTTTGGCCCCCTGATGGAGCAGCTAGATGAAAATTTGGAAAAGTCCTAGAAACTATAGAACGCATCAAATTCTGGGATGACATTCGGTCTTGGAGCTACTCTTATGGGTTCCTATCCCCTGGCAAGATAATCATCCTCTCTAACCACATTACTTAGTATAACATACAATGAAGAGGTTGAAGAGGTAGCAACAGTCACAGTCATTGGGGCACCACACCAGAAGAGGAAAAAGAAGAATACAAAAAGGACCCCACAATATAAAGGCCTAGGCCATGAATCCAAAAGCACACTTGAGGTCAAAATTCTCTCCTCCTCTTCCTCTGATAAAGGAAATCTTCCAAAAGATCCCTCAGAGATATCATAGTTATTGTTGATTACTTCTTCCAGATCGACGATCTAGGAGGATTACAGGGAATGGTAGATAAGTTGGTGGAGGAGATATGAGGATAGGAAGTTGAGGTCCTTACCCAAGAAGAAGAAACAAAGGTTGTAGAAAAGATGGCCCAAGAGAAAGAAGATGAATCCTGGCTAGAAGAGACAGAAGAAGGAACAATGATAGAAAAAGAGAAAGAAAGTGAATGGGCCAAAGAGAAATTGTTGGTAGAAGAGTAAACCGGACCCCCAAAAACAATCGTAGCCTCTGATGCAGTGATGTAAAACCCAACTGGAAACCAAGGATAATCACCAGCACATGAAATTATGGCTGAGGAGGTCCTCTATGCACTTCAACAGGTAGATTTGAATGAGTTTCCTCTCCAACCACCTCCATCTAGCCCATTGATGGAGAATATTCTAGGAGATGGTGCAGAAAAGGAAAAAGGGAGTACAGGTGAAGATCCTAGCCACACAGATGGAAACAATTCAAAGGGAGAACCTGAGACAAACCCCAAGGATACTTCAAGATTAGGGATGGTAATGGAACCCAGATGGCAATGTGGTGGTAGTAATAGTGGCCCCACCGGTAGGAAAATAAGAATCAAATATTACTACCAAAGAATATGTGATCATAGAGGTACCTTTAGGAAAAAGAAACCAAAAAGGAGAATTAGATCTCCTTAACAAGGCAAGCCAAGCTATCCACGCCCAGTATGAGACGCATTCCCAAAAGTTTAAGGATTTCAAATATGCAAATGCAAATATTCTTGGGCTCTTGACAAAATTAAATCATTCCCTTGCCTTTGAAACACTTGGACCCTCAACGTCTAAAATGCCAGTTCCATAGGGAGATGTTGACATGCTAAGGACAATGAAGATGAAAGCCCTAGCCACTGATGAGTGGATGGACCAACAAATTGGGGCAGAAAGAAGTTTCATGTTTCAATCTCTCCCCAATTTCTTCCAGGCATAGGAAATGGTGAATCAATTGGAGGCCACCATTCCTTAGTGGCAGGGAGAGATTGAAAAGTATGAATAATGGAGAGATGGTCAAGGGGAGATTCTGAACCTTGCGGAAGATAGTTTGGCAATAAAAAGTATCCTGGGGGATGAGTCGTACAAGTTTCTCAAAATCTAGTACTCTAGACTTGCATTCAAAGTTAAAGAAGGAAAGAAACTGGTAAGGTTTTTGGAGGAACAACTTTTGGCAGTCTAGACCCCACTAGATCAATATGTTACATTTATCAAAGAGCTTACTTTGGTTGATCCACTCATCCCCTAGACTTATACTCCTGTTGACACTATACTCAAAAAAATTGATGAAATGGTTGAAGCTCAATTCTAGCCCTCCATAGATTTCAATGGCACGTTGATGGTGAAAATATCCTAGATGATTCTTAAGTCCCATGATGCTGCCAAGGTGGCTGCAGAATTGAAGGAGAAGGTTGAGGATACTGGTGATCACCTTGCGAGTTCAGTGGACCATCAAGATTGTTTGAAGGACGTGGTGGAGGAGGGTGTACTTCTGATTTTGGGAGAAAATGAGAAATTCAAGGGTCAATGGAATTTTTCAGACTCTAGGAATCCCTCCTCCTATGTAAATTTTAGGAAGTGATTCTTTATTCATTGAGTTCAATCTCCCGGAACCTAGAATTTTGTGGCCCCAGTTTTGTATTCTTTACAGTGATGAATGTTGATAGTTCCTCCGGAGCCGACCAATCACTATCCAAGATTTTTTTAGACATTAGGAAGTTCTTTGCAGCCTGATAGGTCACTGTTGGAAGGAAAGTTCACTACAGAAGTCTCCCAGCTTCTAAGGCGTCGTTCCATCATTTAATACTTGGCGTATGGAATATCACTCAAGAACCAAGAACAAGAGATGAATTAACGAGGGAGTATGGTCCAAGTCATTTGGGATGCACCATCACATCTAAAAGTATAGAGTCACTCTTCCTAATGGTAGATTTCCCAGGACTTCTCTCCTCTTTTCTTTCCTCTCTTGTCTTCTCAAATGATTGTATATAGTGGGATGATCATGATAGTATAGGTAGTACCAGCTGTAAATATTTTAATTTAATGTAAGTAGCTTGTATAGATTAAGTTTCCCTTATAGATAAAGTGTCCATAAATAATAAGTCTGATGTGATTCCAAGGGTTGGAAAATTGATGATTTTGTTGTCTACAAGCGATATTAAGTTTTTAGTCATTCTATTCAAAGTTCTTAGTAGATTAATGCTCCCTTGGAGCCTCTAGTGTAATCACTAGTGATGTTGGATCTATGAAGTTAATGAAGGAATGAGAGGAACCACTTGGCACTAAATTTTGTGTTGTCTTTGGTCCCGGAGTTAACAAAATTCTTTCATGGTGTATGCTTTCTTGCGTCCTCTGCTCTAGCTCATTACTGATTTGATGAAATACTTTACCTTGCTACTGGTATATGTTTGATTGATGATCATATGTATGTTGGGTATCTATTGTTAGTTTTCTTATAGATCTTTTTTTATGTTTATGGAAATATACATATCATGACTATAGATAGAAATTTATGCTAACCATGTTCCATCTTTTGCACTTTCTTTTGTTTGAACTAAGAATGCTTGTAGGAAACCTGACATTCTTAAGTTCCCTGATATTGATGAGTCAAAACTAGCTATCCCCTCAAAAAAATATTCATTTGTTTAACTAAGCTAATCCTATGTCATCATAACTTGACTACCAAGTGCTTGGAGGCTAGGAGATCCCACTCTCCGGTAAACCTCTTCAGGAGAAGTTGGTTGGTACCCCGGTACTTGGTAACAACTCTATCCCTATTGGCGAGGTCGTCACAAAGTCATGGCAACAGTAGCTTCCACTACCCAATATTTGTTTCATATGCAATAGAAATTCTTCAATAAAAAAATTGCACATTTCCTAAAATTACAGAAGAAAATACTATGGCTCATGGAAGAATACAATAAAGAACATTATGAAAAACCAATACCAAAGAAACAAAATATTAGTTCATATTCTAATGTAACCAAAAATTTTTAATGGAAAGAATTCATATTTACCATTTTCTTTGCCTCTCCACACACATAAGGCTATAAAATGCAATTTATCAAAGTTAATTGTAGCTTTCATCTACGACCATTCTTTTTTTGTACCCTACCAAATTAGAGTTGTCGAAGCTTTTGATTTTCCAAAATAATTGAAAAAGTAAGCCATAGATGCACCAAAATTGAACTAATTATACCTTGCAATGAACAAAAATGCAGCCTTATATCAGTGATCAAATATTGAATGTTGTTATAAGTTTGATAAATTGAAAAACTAAGTACCTAACAAAACCTACACATTTATGACTTGAGATTAGAAAAACAAAAAATGCAATCTTAAGAACATCAAAACATTCAATTAATATATAATTTATAGAAATTTATATTAATATACTATATGGATTCAAAAATTATTATTGTGCCTCTATTACCAGTAAGTGAATATATAATACATCTCCAAATGTCAACACAACACATCTAATCTAATTCAATGTTTTTGATGCAGGAGCATCCTGGGTGTAAGGGGAATCTTGCATCACCCAAAAATATGTGTTTTTCTATTCAAAAAGGGTTATTTTGTACAAAGCTGCTATTTTTTGAAACTTACTATTTTTAGTAAGTTGGTCGTTTGAACTCAGAATGTTCTAATTTTCCAGGTGAAGGTTCATCTTAGTCTTATAAGAATGCCAGTTGAATTTCATTGCCAGATCATATGTATTGGAAAAGTTATTAAGGATTTACTGTTGAGATTTTAGGGTGCAAAATCTTTGAGCTCAATTTTCAAGACCTTAGAGGCTCCGTATCGAGGTCGAACCCCTAGTATCACGATCTCCCCTTTCCAGAAAGTGGTTATAATAGCCAATCGGAGCTACGGTTCAAAAGTTATGGCTTCCGGAAGTTGGGCTACCTAATCTCATGTTTTGTAAATATTTAAAGCCGACCCTTTTG
>MU227236.1:1561997-1573667 GCA_018584345.1 Thuja plicata | reverse complement strand
TTAGATCTCATCATTTTGCATAATAATTTAGATTCATTTTCATAGTTTAGTTTGAAATCTTGCATGTTCATCCTTAGTTTATTTTTCATCACAATCTAGTTATTAATATCTTGCATTTGCATTCTTAGCATAGATCTTTGCATTTGTATTCATCCTTTGAGAGAGATTTGGGGCAAGTTCCACATACTTGTGCTCAAATCTTCATCTTTTTGCATCTTAGTGGGATTTCATTGCATTGTGTTGGGAGAGCACACCCACATAATCTTAAAGAGCAAATCAAACAAGGCTTTGGGTGCCCTTGTTTTAGCTCATCGGAGGTTGTAATGAAAGTTTCTTATTTTGTTGCATGTACTAACATCTAATGTGTTTGTTTGATGTTTTGGTGTTTTGTATTTGCAGCAAATAGGTCTACATTTTCATTGCATACAGAAACACATAGCATTATCATAGAAATTCTTCTAAGGAACACCAAATCTTGTCAATATCTTTTCAATCGGGAATTTGATTACCACCTTACTAGTAGCTTATCTAGTTGGTATGGCTTCCACCCACTTAGTGAAGTAATCAGTGGCTACCAAAATCCATTTATGCCCACCACTAGATGTATCAGTAATTTCACCTATGAAGTCTATTCCCCACATTTGGAATGGTTCTTCAGTAGACATAGAGTTAAGAGGTAATAGACCATTATATTTGATTTTTCCTAAAAAATTATGACATGCTTCACATTTCTAAACATATTCATGGCAGTCCTTAAATATGCAAGGCCAATAGTATCATGCATTCAATATCTTGTTTGCAGTGGTTTTTGCTGAAAAGTGTCCCCCACATGCTCCATCATTGAAATCCTTAAGCACATTTTTAGCTTGGTATGTATCTAGACATAAAACAAGTATCCCATCCATGTTTTTCCAGTATAATTTTCCTTGGATTAAGATGTATTTAGATGCTTGCAATTTCACTGTCCTCTTTTGATCATCAGTAAGTATTCAGGGCATTTCATGTGTTTTAAGAAATGTACTATGTTAGTGTACAAAGGGAATCTTTCAATACTTGTCTGAGATTCACTTAGATCAATCTTATTTACTTGTAAGGCATCCATATTTGATTCTTCCATAAACCTCGTTAATATTATTCCCCTAATAAGCTTAGTGATCTGAATCTCTATATCAAATACCTAAATTTGATTCACCCACCTACATCTTCTCCCAGTGACTTCTGATTGTCTAAAGATATCCTTTATTGTTGCATTAGGAACATATGCCATCACTTTTGCTCCTACAAAATAAGGCTTGAAGGATTTTACTACCTTCACAAGTGCATAAGCTTTTTTTTCATTGATATCATAATTTAACTTGGAGGCTTGAAGGGTTTTACTGAAGAATGTCATTGGTTGTTCATATCCTTCATTATTCTTTTGTAATAAGACAACAAAAATGGTGTGATATGATGCAAAGGAAAATAATTGAAATGTCTTAGTATAATTTGGGGAAATAAGGACAGGAGATTCCTTAATTGCCTTTTTAATCTTTACAAATTCCTCCAAAGCTTCATTTGTCCACTTCATGTTTGCACCCTTTTTCAAAATCATAGCAATTGGTTTAATTACTTCTAAAAAGTTTGGGAAAAATCTCCTTACAAAGTTTATTTTTCCAAAGAAGGATTGGATCTTTTTAACACTCTTAAGAACCTCAATTTTATCAATTTCTGCAATCCTCTCTGGGTCTATTCTCACCCGATTCTTGGATATTATATGCCTTAATAATTTTCCTTTTGTTACTGAAAAATGGAATTTCTTTGGGTTCAGAGATATCCCGTATTCAAGGGCTCTTTGAAAAATCTTCTCCAAGTGTCCACAATGATCTTCTACCTTTTTGGAGTAAGCACTTAGGTCATCCACATACACCACCATAATTACATCAATTAAATCCTTAAAGGAAAGATCCATTTTTCTTTGAAAGGTAGCTCCTGTATTAGTGAGTCCAAAAGGCATTCTAGCATATACATAAGTACCCCAAGGTGTAGTAAATGTTGTCTTGTATTGTTCCTCTTCTTTTACCTTCACCTGGTTATACCCTGATATCCCATCCATCATTAATAATAATTCATTCCCTGTGACCTTTCGTAACATTGTTTCCATTTTAGGCAATGCATAATTGTCCTTTAATGATGATATGTTTAGATTCCTGAAATCTACACAAAGTCTGATATCACCATTCTTCTTCTTGACAAGGACCAAATTTGAAACCCATATTGAGTGTCCAATTGGCTTTATTATACCAGCATCCCTCATCTTATTTAGCTCATCTTTCATTTTGGAAGTTAGGTTAGGGTTTATAGTTCTTTGCCTTTGTCTGAATGGTTTGGCATTAGGCTTCAAAGGTATCTCATGTTGAAAAAGGTCCTCTCGGTAAGCTTTAAGGTCATCATAGGACCAAGCAACTACATGCCTATATTTTCTCAATAATCTAATGATATCTGTTCTTATCTTGGGGGATAATCTTTTACCCACAAATACTTCCTTTAGATTCTCTTCATTTCCCAAGTTTATCTTTTCTACTTCATCCATTGTGACATTAGTGCTTTTCTTGTCCATTTTTGAATCTTTATTGTCAAACAATCTTTCCATTGCTACAAGACCTTTTGGAACCTTATTGGTTTTAAGCTGAATGACTTCATTCCCAAACAATACTTCTTTCCCATTCTCTATTTCAACATGAGCATTCAAGTATATCAATTGATCTTCATACTCTTATTCACATGCTAAAAATTTGATTATATCTATGTCATCTTCAATGATTTGCCAATTGTTGATGTTATCAGGTATAGAAGGCCTAGTTTTAACTTCAACTTGAACTATGTCTTCACAAGGGATGTCATTATGCTTCAATGCCAAATTAGCCATAAAATCTGCAAGGATATTTTTTGATCTATCTATCCAATCAATAGAAAAAGCATTAAAACATTACATAGAATCTCATACTTCATTTCTATATATTTTAAGATGAGGCTTCTTAGCAACAAATTTACTTTTAACTTGAGAAATAATCAATTTAAAATCCCCAAAGACACTTAAACATTTTATTCCATTCTTACTAGCTATCCTCAAACCACAAAGTAGATCTTCATACTCTGCAACATTGTTAGTGTTATAAATTAATCTTTCCTTGGTGAAAATATGTAATTAAAGGATAAACCAAGGTATCCTAATATTGTATTTGTCCTCTAGTCCAAGTAGGAGGACATGTCACTTTTTTTTAATTCCTTTAATAAGGAAATTAGATATTTCTTCTTAAGAGGAATCTCACATTTGGCACACACACAATGTGAATGTGGCATTCATAGAAGATTGGAGTTACATGCAAAATCCTACACTCATCTCTATTTAAGAGATCCCTCTCACACACTTTCTTAAGAATATTATCTTCTTTCTCACTTCTCCTCATTCTCAAAGTTTCTCTCAATATTGTATTGAGCTTATTGCTCTCATTCTTTAGGCTTTGTGCCATATTCATATTATTCACAAGGGGTTTTTTCTTTTTTTTTCCCCTTTCAAATCCTTGTGTTCTTGTCTTAGTTCTTGGAGCAATTTGGTGAATTTGTGTTTGATCTTTTGAAGGAAAATATCTCTCTTAGTATTTGGTAAATCTCTTCCATTGCATACTCTATTGGATTCTTTCCTTATCTTTTTCATTCTACTTTATGTTTCTAACATGGTATCAAAGCTGGTTTAATTCTTATTTTTTAGTGTGAATGCAAGAATAATTGAAAGATATCTCGATTGTGAAGGAGAAAGTTTTTTTTCTTAATCTAACTCTTGTTTGGAGGTTTTCTTTCATTATTTCTTGCAAATCTAACATTTCTTTTAAATCTAACCTTGTCTGGATGGCTTGCTGCTAGATCTAAGTTTTTTCATCTCTTTTTCAAGTTTTTTAAAGTGCTAATTACACCCTTTGTCGGGCAACCGCAAGGGTTTTCTAATTCATTATTCTTTTTGTTCATTTATCTAACTATCTTAGTTGCAGAATTGTATATTCAGATTTATATATTTCTTGCATTCACTTTGCTATATATCTGTTCATCTAACTTGTCTGTTGGAGGATTTACTTTATATATCTTTTTAATCTGTCATTTTTACATCTCTATTTTTAAATATCTCTTTTTAATTTGTCTTTTTTACATCTCTGTTTTTAAATATCTCTTTTTTACTAATCTCTGTCTCCTCGCAGGATTCTGTCTTCTCGCAGGATTCTGTCTTTTTTCTCTAATAGTTCTTTGTGTGATTGTAGGCATTTAATCTTTATCATAGCAATCTCTGTATCCAAATCTACAGTTTTAAAATTTGTAAAAGTCTCTGGTATCCTGCGCATTTCTCCATATTCTCAGTATTGAGACTGGTCTCCTTAACATTTGGAGGGCCACATATTATTTCATCCGTGTTTTATTCTTGGCACAGACTATATTTCATTGCATTGCGCAACATATATTTCATTGATCATCATATACATTCCTCACCACACGCAGCCTTGTTACCATCATTGTGCAGGTGTGTATAGCTTTCAGTGTAGCTTTCTTTGTTTTACCTCCTTGCATGAATCATATTACCCTTGTTAGGATCTTTTGGCAGCATCATTTTACCTTCAACCAGTATTGGTTTTACATTATTCAGTGCAGCCCATTCTTTACCTGCTTTCAGCGCAACTTTGTATCATTTGTTTTTTTTTTTAAGCTATTCTCAGCTTTCATCACTCCTTGCGCAATCTATCTACTTCACTTTTGCAGCATTTATATTCATTTCCTATTTAATATTACTTCAAATCGCTTCATTTATACATTATTTATATCAATTCTAACCATATTATATTGCTGGTTCATTAATTCTTTGCTATTAAAATTAATTTCTCAATTTAAATTAAAATTTTAATTTTTTTTTAATATCATTATTTAACCATTCAATTGTAAGTTACTTTAAAGTTAAATTTATATTTCTTGATCTTTATCATTATATTATCATTGTAATTCGTCTTGTTTAAATTAATTTGATCATTAATCACGTCTACTCTAATTCCAGAAATTAAACTAAATAGTTCTAATTATCATAAATGGAAAACTCATGTTTCTTTTTTATTCCATTTTAAATGCATGCTTGAAGTTGCTACAGATTCTTCTATTGAACCAGCTACCTCTACTTCACAAGTAGAAAAAGATGCATGGAAAAAAAATGAAGAAGCTCTTGGTTTGATTGGTCTCTCAATTGTTCTTGACCTTTATGTCTTAATTGGACATTGTACCAAATCCCATCAAGCATGGGACATTCTACAACAGACATATGACAACTCATCTGAATCCCGTAAGATTCAACTCCAAGAAAACTTGGAGGACTTGAGGTATAATGACTTTAAAACTATGTATGAATTATTACTCAATTTTGATGCAATTAAAACTCAACTAAGTGGGATTAATGTTACTTTGACTGACATTAGATTAATTACTATTATCTTAAATAAATGTCTTCCTAAGGAATTTCAGCAATTCATTACTAATATTCATTCTCAGCTTGCAATTCCTAGCTTAGCTCCTCATTTAGCTTATGTTATTTTTCAAAATTTATTTACGTCAAGAGGAGGCTAAATTAATGCAATTTGGTACTATTAAATCTCCTGAACATGCTTTTATGTCTAAGAAACATGATAGCTCATATAATAATAATATCTCTAATAATTATTCTCATAATAATCATAACTCAAATCATCATAAGATAAATCAAAGACCCCATTGCACCTATTGTGGGAAAGATGGTCATATTACTAATAACTGCTTTAAAAATAAAAAGTATAATAGACATTAATCAAAATCATCAACCTTCTAATTCTAAGGAGGATAATGGTAATCAATCTCTTCATGCATTTACAATTTTTCATAATGTTACTAGCCCTTTTTAGTGATATGGTGCATCTTCAGGGGGTATTTCTTTCTTTAGTATTATTAACTGCTACCTTATGTCCTTCATGTTGCTAAGCTTTTAATTTGTTCAATTAATCATACTTCTTTGCCTTCCTATGGTTGATTTCACTATTTAACATTAATTTATCTCCAATTTATATGATCTATTGTTGTATGTTTTATGAGTTCCTTTTGATCTATTGTTCCATTTGTAAGATGCAATGGATGCACTTACTTCAGTTGATGTTTATCAACTTGTTCCATTTGTAAGATGCATTGGATGCACTTACTTCAATTGATGTTTATAAACTTGTTCCATTTGTAAGATGCAATGGATGCACTTACTTCAGTTGATGTTGATCAACTTGTTCTAGTTGCATCTTACTTCAGTTGATGTTTATCAACTTGTTCCATTTGTAAGATGCATTAGATGCACTTAATTCAGTTGATGTTTATCAACTTGTTCCATTTTTAAGATGCAATGGATACACTTACTTCAGTTGATATTGATCAACTTGTTCTGTTTGTAAGATTCAATGGTTGCACTTACTTCAGTTGATGTTTATCAACTTATTCCATTTGTAAGATGCAATGGATGCACTTACTTCAGTTGATGTTGATCAACTTGTTCCATTTATAAGATGCACTGGGATGCACTTACTTCAGTTGATGTTTACCAACTTGTTATATTGCTTATTTTTCCCTTGGTGAAGTTATTGTTCTTGAAATCCTTCTTGAAGTTTGTTGGATTTCTCATATGTTTGGCAAGTATATGGTTCTCTCTCTCATAATCCTTAGTTCAATTTATTTAGCATATGTTTAGCTTAATGTTGGTTTAAACTATCATCTCCTTAATGGTTCATTGCTTATGGTTCATAAGTGTAGTCATGATTGGCTATCAATTCAAATACTTATTGGTGCTTGAGAAATATGTTCTACTCAAATTATGGTTTCTTCTCCCTCACTCTTCTTTTTATCCTTACTAATGTGATGAGTTTGACTTCTTCATTGCTTAGATCGTGAGTCATGCAGGTTATAGATTAGCTACCCATTCACTTGCAGTAACTCATTAATGGACTATCTATATCCATGTGATTGATGCAATTTTGATGCAGGTCTCATTTTCGCATTAGTATATTTATTTTGAGATGAGAGGATAATTATTTTTTATGGTACCTTGACCATTTTGAGTATCTTGATTTCATAGTTAGCTCCTTTATTCGATGAAATCTCATGCATTTCTTTAAAGATATTTTCTGATGTAATAGTTTCAAAGTTACACTAACTTGAATATTAGATGACATTATTCTTGTGGATAGGTTCCTTGGTTTTTGTTTCTATGTTTCTTTGTTTTAGGTGAATCTTCAAGGCCCACTTATGGAATCACTTCCTCTACACATGTCCTATAACTTCAAGAAGATTACATCAAGACTTTGATCAAGATAATCAAATCTCTTCATTATATTGAATACCAAGTTGCAAATTTTGTAAAGAGACATTTCACTCTCATTGTAAAAATTTGGGTTTAATTCCCTTGTTGTAAACTCCACAAGTAAAAATTAAAGGGGGTGTTATAAATTAACCTTTCCTTGGTGAAAATATGTAATTAAAGGATAAACCAAGGTATCCTATATTTTATTTGTCCTCTAGTCCAAGTAAACGGACATGTCAAATTTTTGTAATTCCTTTAATAAGGAAATTAGATATTCCTCCTTAAGAGGAATCTCACATTTGGAACACACACAATGTGAATGTGGCATTCATAGAAGATTTCAGTTACATGTAAACTCCTACACTCATCTCTATTTAAGAGATACCTCTCACACACTTGCTTAAGAATCTTCTCTTCTTTCTCACTTCTCCTCATTCTCAAAGTTTCTCTCAATATTGTATTGAGATTATTGCTCTCATTCTTTAGGATTTGTGTCATATTCATATTATTCACAAGGGGTTTTTTCTTTTTTTTTCCCCTTTCAAATCCTTGTGTTCTTGTCTTGGTTCTTGGAGCAATTTGGTGAGTTTGTGTTTGATCTTTTGAAGGAAAATCTCTCTCTCTTAGTATTTTGTAAATCTCTTCCATTGCATACTCTCTTGGATTATTTTCTTATCTTTTTCATTTTACTTTATGTTTCTAATAGTTAGTACATTCAAAATCTAGTAAAAAGGAATATTTAAATATTTTCTTATCAAGGGCAAAGAAAATGACACCAGCTCCATTACTATCCCTGTAGCAAGCATCGTCAAAATACATCTTCCAAATTGTATTGTTACTTACTTCATCATGTAATTCAATAGGTTCAGTATTATGTATTGCATTTTTTGAAATACTTACCTGAAAGTTATCCATATCAGAATGACAGAAATGTGTAACCAGGCTTGGATCCACATCCTCAATAATGTATGGGCTTCTAGTCTCCCTATCAATTCTCACATCCTTGCCATTCACTGGACTAGAATCATAAGAAAGATCTAATTGAATACTAACTCCTACGAAGCTAGACCATTGTCTAGATAGAAGCATCCCATAATTGGCAGGAATCTCAAGCACAGTAATATCCATTTTATACGACATTTCAGGACATGTAAGAAATTTAAATTCGACATTCTTCATTGTGCCTGCAATAGGAACCGATCTATTATCCATAGCATAAAATATACCAAATTTGGTATCAAAATTCATTTCTAATTCTTTCTTTACATCATTAGGCATAATAATCACTGCTACACCAGAATCTATCATACAATTCTTTACTAATCTATTGTTTGTCAATAGAGTAAGATAGACCAGATAAATTTGATTTCCATTTTTCCTTAAAGTAGTTCCTAGATAAATAGTTGGAGGATCCTTTACTTCTTGGTTAATATCTTCCTTATTACCTTTTCTCTTACTATTGTTGGAAAGTCCTGAGGTTCTACCTATTTATCTTGAGCAAAGATTTTGTGTTTCGTCCTCTTTGGATTAGTTCCTTGATCAAGTTTCCCTTTTTCTGCATTTACTATTCTATTCCTTAACCTATAATTACTTATTGCTTCTTCTACTATAGCTATTGTGTATTCTTTCTTCTCCTCTTCTATTAATTCTCTTAATCTTGGAGTACTCTCCTGATATCTCTCATATTGATATACTCTATTTAGGTCACCCCTATAGTAGTATTCATTTGGGGAGATATAATCATCATATCCCCACATATGATCTGTTGATAAATTATTTACTGTGGGTTGTTGATCGTCATTCTGATCTTCATCCTCTCTCCATCTTTGGGAAAAACCACAATGTTCATAAGAATGTGGTAATCTGTAGGCTTCACACCAAGGATAGCTTTCCAAAAAATGGTTGTTTTTCCTCAATATATCAGGAGTATGTAATTATTTGTTTACTTATTTCCCATCCTTCCATTCTATGCTATAAGGCATATCCTACAATTTATATTTGTCATTTTTGTATGGTACCTGATTATTTTTGTTGTACTTAAAATTATCTCTCATTATTCACTTGGAGGCCTTTCACCATGTTCATAAACTTATCTAATCTATCTTCCTCCTTGTATTGATTAGGATCTTTTGGATTGAACATCTGAGTTTCCTCCCTCTTAGTGACTATACCAGGTTTATTCCTATCATTTTCAATAGCTATGGTAATCTTGAGAGCATGTGCCAAAGTAGAAGGCTTATGAGATCTTATTTCATAATTTGTCTTGCTATCAAAAAGCACCCATATAGAAATTAATCAGAATGGCATCAACAGACTGAACATCCCTTGGAATCCTATTTTGAACCTTGTTGAATCTTTTTTTAAATTCAGCCACAGATTCATTTTGATTTTTCTTCATACTTGTCAACTCATGTGAAGCAAAATAAGTATCATTGTGATCACCAAATTGTTCTATTAATTGATTTAAAAATTCATCCCAACTAGATATGGATCTATTTGGCAAACTTTTGAACCATTCTACTACATCTTCTATGAGGGATTGAATAAAAAATTTCATGCATACATCCTCATTGAATTCATCAAATTCTTGGATAACATTCTTCAAATTTACACAATGCACTTTAGCTGATTCTGACCCATTCCTTGAAAAATTTGGAATTGCACTCTTTAATTCATTTTTTATGTCATTAGGACATCCCCTTATGCCATAAAAATCTATTGTCTATATCTGTCAGAAACCATTGGGGCTCTATAGTTGTTTCCATTTTGATTGATGGATCCATGTCTTTGATTCTACTGATTTGCATTCTCAAATCTCTGATTATTTCTTGGTCCAAAATTTGAATTGATATTATAATCTCTTGGGCCATAATTCTGATCCCTATTATTCTGATATCCACTATACATCCTTCCACCATTTTGATGTCTATGTTTTTCATGTTGGTAAGATGTGATAGGATTCACTCTAATTGTGGTTATGTTGTTCTCCATTGTTCCATTGTCCCAAATGATCTCTCCTTTCCCTATCATTTCTATTTCTCTCAAGTCTTTCTCTATTTTTTAGTTTGAACAAGGGGTTGGTATGATTATTGTTAAAAATATACCTACTGTTCTTCCTATGAGGAGGATTGTAAAATCCATTTCTATCATCCTTAGGAGCTTCTTTATCTCTTGGTGATCTAATTGTACTTCTTTTTATTCTCATTATCCTCGATACCTCTTCTGGCTGTCTCTTAAGAGCCATGACCATTTCTTCATCTTCTAATCCTAAATTGGCCATCTCATGAAATACAACATCCCATTTGTTAATTCTTTTCTATCTTTCAGTCATTTCCTGATTTGGATCATGTTGAGACTCATGTCCTCCTCTATTACCTTGGAAAAAAGGATTACAATTTTCATCACTGCTTTCATGGCTATGATGGTTTGAATTAGGGAATTGTTCACAAGCATACTCTTGATCATCCTTATCAGGTTATATCATACATGGTACATATGACATCTTTACACTTGGAGTCCTTCCTTTCCTTAGGCTTAGGTCTAATTCAAGTTGATCTGGATGCAAGGATCTTCTACCCCACATGAGATAGTAAATAATCAAATTATATGACCAAATTTATCACCACTTTAAAATTGTAGAGTCACCACCTTCTTCTTAGAATAAAATACTTTATTTGTCTTTGGGATTCTTTTCTCCTAGCAGAAACTAACCTCTATTACCAGAAACTTTGAAAACTATTCTTTAAGGATGAATCTCCCCTGTAGAGTCACCAATTTGTTGGTGCTCAAATCAACAGATTGGATTGTTAGTAATGACTAAGACGGGGGGTGAATCAGTGACCTCAAAAATTAATCCAATTTAAACTTTAATCCACCAATCAATACTTCTCAAATTATTAAGTCCCTACAAGATGTATGCCTTTGAAATACTTGAAACAAATAACTATCTGTCGTTTTACCTTATCTGTCCTTATTCTCCTTGATAACTGATAAGCAGTAAACTATATCTACCGATACTCAATAAATATGCAGAGTATACCAGTCAATCCATAAATGCATATGTAGATGTAAAACAATAAAGTAATGAACCATACACATATAACACAAGTATTTTAATGTGGAAACCCTGTTAAGGGAAAAACCACTGGGACTGGTACCCCAAATTTCTACTCTTCTGAAGTGAGCCCTATTAGGAGCCAACCCTGTTAAAGGTTACAAACACATGGTTAAGTGCGACCTTGTTAGAGGATTTTTATACATAGGTTGTCACTTAGTATCTGGCATCTATGCTACCA
>MU227236.1:1481513-1507062 GCA_018584345.1 Thuja plicata | reverse complement strand
AATTTGAAGATGTCAAAGATTGCAAAACTGCAAAGAAGATGTGGGACAAACTGAAGCTTGTACATGGAGGTGATACAAATGTTCTAAGAGCCAAGGTAGAAAGCCTTAGAGGAAAGTTTGATGATCTTAGAATGAAAGACGGAGAAATTATCACACAGTACAGCACAAGAATCAAAGAAGTAGTCAATGCTATAGGAGGAGTTGGAGGTACACTTGAAGAGGAGATAGCGGTAAGTAAAATCTTAAGAACCTTACTACCTGTATATGCTATTAGAGTTTATGTCATTCAAGAAATGAGAGTAGTAGAAAAAAATATAGTTACTCTTGATATTTTAATTGGTAGACTAATTTCATTTGAGATGAATAACTTTGATAATAGTGTCTTACCAAACTTAGAGTCTGCATTTAAATCTTCTATGAGAATAAGAAAATTAAGTCATAGACACACATCTAGAAGAGATAGTGAAAGTGAAAGTGAAGAAGAAGATGTAGATGAAATAGAAGCACTTATGGCTAGAAGAATGCAGAGAGGCAAAGGTAAATGCAAAGGCAAGTTACCACTTGTATGCTTTAATTGTAAAGAGATTGGACACTTTGCTGCAAGATGTCCTAACAGAAGAAAAGATGACAGAGTTAATGACAGATCTTTTGAGAAGAAATCTGACAGAGGTGATAACAAGGATTACAGAATTTATCGACAATCAGAAAAAAGAGATACTCGAGACTACAAGGACAAAGGAAAGAAAGCCAGCTACCTAGCTGCTTGCAAAGATGAAGATACTGGCACTGAACCTGGTGAAGACGTCGAGATGGTGTTTGTGGCTGTGAAAGATGATTTAGATGAAGATGAAAGGTATGTAGAATATGCACTCATATCTAAGATTAGAAAAAATGACATCTGGATTATAGCTAGTGGCTGCACTCACCACATGACTGGCGATAAATAAATGTTTAACACTTTTGATTATTATAATGGTGGAACAGTAAGAATGGGTAATGATACACCTTGTCCAATTGAAGGTAAAGGAACTATAATGTTGAATAACCTGATTAAATGTGAAAATGTTTATTGGGTAAAATGATTGAATTATAATCTGTTGAGTGTTTCTCGGCTGAATAATTTAGGTCACAGAGTAGCATTTGAGAATAAGAAGGCAAAGATCTTTAATGAATCAGGAAGATTGTTTGGTATAAGTGAACAGACAAAAGGTAACTTATTCTATCTGAATGATACTAACACCACTTGCTTAATGACTAGAAACAAAGACATGTGGTTGTGACACAAAAGATTGTGTCATGTGAATTTTGACAACATGATGAAAATAAGCAGAAGGAGAAATGTAAGAGGCTTACCAACGATGACAAAGCCTGACAACATCATGTGTAAGAATTGTCAAAAAGGTAAGATGGCAAAGTCTATTTTCAAAAGTAAAACCCATACATCTGATGATATTCTAGAATTATTCCATACTGATCTATGTGGACCAATCAAGACAAAGAGTTATTATGGAGATAGATATTTCATTCTCTTTGTTGATGATTACTCTAGAATGATGATAGTTATGTTTCTAAAAGATAAATTTGAAGAATTCAAGATGTTTAAATGGTATAAGGCTATGGTAGAAAAAAAAAGTGGTAAGGATTTGAAATGCTTAAGATCAAATAGAGGAGGAGAGTTTATATCAGATGAATTCACTAATTTCTGTAATGATCATGGTATAAAATGATAGGTTTCTACACCAAGAACACCAAAGCAAAATGGGATTGCTGAGAGAAGGAATAGATCCATAGTTGATTGTGCTAGAACACTGATGATAGGGAAAGGCATCACTCAAATCTTCTAGAGGGAAGCTGTCAGTACTGTTGTCTACACATTAAACAGAGTACAATTGAATAAGGACACAAAGAAGACACCCTATGAGCTATGGTATGGTAAAACACCCAATGTAAGTTACTTCAAAATCTTTGGTAGTCAATGTTATATCTTAAAGGATGATAGAAATGGAAAGCTTGACGCCAAGCATGATGAAGGTATCTTTCTAGGGTATTCCACCAAAATAAAGGTATATAAATGTCTTATTAAGGCCTCTAACAAAATTGTTGAAAGTTCAAATGTGAAGATAGATGAATTTGCATAAAAGAATGAGCTAGAAAGCACAAAAGAACTAGAGGACTACAACAAGTTTGTATACTGTGAAGAACCCAACACTCTGCTCGAGCAATAGTTTTTAATTCCAGAGCAACAGAATGTTGTAACCGACGGTTAGGCTGGAAATACTGACGGTTAGGATAATGATCAAAATAATGTGCAAGGTGATGAAGAACAGAATGAAGGAAAAAATGATGATCAAGTTGATAGACAAAGAGCTGTACCTGTATTTACAAGATATGTAAGAAGGAACCATCCAGAGATCCAGATCATAGAAGATAAGAAATCTAGTACAAGAATAAGAAGTCTTTAAACTCAATTTGTTTAATTTGTGAGTTTGAGCCAAAATCTGTCAATGCTGCACTTGCTAATGAAGAATGGATAAGTGCTATGAATGATGAGATTGAGCAGATTGAAAAGAAAAAGACATAGTTACTTGTGCCAAGACTAGATGACAAGAATGTCATCGGTACTAAATAGATATTCAGGAATAAGCTGAATGAGAATGGAGGAGTCACAAGAAACAAAGAAAGACTAGTATGCAAGGGGTATGCACAAGAGGAAGGTATTGACTATGGAGAAACCTTTGCACCCATTGCTAGGATAGAAGGTGTAAGAATACTACTTTCTTATGTTGCATTCAAAGGATTCAAGGTATACCAGATGGATGTCAAGTCAGCATTCCTAAATGGAATACTTGAAGAAGAGGTATACATTGAGCAACTAGAAGGGTTTGTAAATCCAGATAAGAGAAACATGGTATGTAGACTTCATAAAGCCTTGTATGGATTGAAACAAGCTCCTAGAGCCTGGTATGAATGACTTTATTCATATCTTATAAGTATTGGATTTGTAAGGACTAGTAAAAATAGTAATCTTTATTTGAAGGAAGATATTGATGCTAACACTTTGATTGCTGATATATTTGTTGATGACATCATATTTAGAGGCAATGATATGCTATGCAAATCATTTTCTAATGAGATGAGAAAATATATTGAGATATCCATGTTTGGAGAGATCAATTTCTTTCTTGGTCTACAGATCATTCAACAAAGTAAAGGTATTTTCATTACACAGTCCAAATACATTAAAGAGGTCCTGAAAATATTCAAGATGAAAGATTCCAAACTAGTTGGAACACCGATGGACATTGGATGTAAGTTGATAAAGGAGGACAAGACAACAGAGGTAAATCAGACTTTGTATAGATAAATGATTGGAAAACTCATGTATGTTGTACACACTAGACCAAATATTGCACATGCAATAGGAATAGTTGTTAGATTTTTTGCTAACCCCAAGGAATCACATATGACTGCTATGAAAAAAAATTTAAGATATTTGAAAAATACTAAGGAATATGGCTTATGGTATCGAAGAGAAGGAAATTTTGAATTTAAGGTGTTTATCGACGCTTATTGGGCTAAATATCTTGATGACCAGAAGAGCACAACTAGAGGAGCATTCTTTATGGATGACAGACTTGTCACACAGATTAGCAAGAAGCAAGGATGCATATCTCAGTCTACTGCAGAAGCAGAGTATGTTGCTGCCAGTGAAAATTGCTCAAATATTGCATGGATCAAACAATTACTGGAAGGTATGCATATGAAGATCTTAGAACCAGTAATTAGCTATTGTGATAACACCAGTGCGATAAACATTTCCAAGAATCCAGTCATGCGTGCTAAGACTAAACACATTGCAATCAAGTATCACTTTTTGAGAGAACAAGTTCAAACAAAGGAGGTGACACTTGAGTATGTGCAATCCAAAGAACAATTAGCTAATATCTTCACCAAGCCACTGCCCAAGGATACATTTGAGTACTTGAGAAAGAGACTAGGGGTCACACCCTTGTCTACCAGTCAGTAAAATGACTAGAAGGCTGCATCAACCTACATATTATCAGAATATCAGTAATATTGATGCAAGCAAAGAGATGAACTTCAAAGCTACATCTATATACAGAAGGGTATATATCAGCACCGAGCACCAGAGCATATTGATGTATTGCTAATGGATAAGTGTAATTCAAGGAATATATTATGGATGGAGAGAAAAATTTGCTTGACATTAATGTCAGATATTTGTGAGATATTTGTTTGGCATTTTTGTCAAAGGGAGAGAAATTATCCATATTATAAGATCTTTCTAGAAAGGGAGAGAGGTTATCCATTATCACATTACTCCAATAGGGAGAGATTATATCCTTAGGGAGAGAAATTGTATGGAAAGATTATACAAAGGGAGAGTTGCTGACAAGAGAAAAATACATCAAAAGAGAAAGAATAGTCAAGGGAGAAAAATTGACACAAGGAAAGAACTCAACACATCAGAAGATAGAGAGTTGCAAGAATCAAATCTAAGCTAAAACAGAGCTTATCGATGGTGAGACATTTATCAGTTATCAAAACAAAAAGATTGGTAGTTTGATGAATCTCAACTGTTGTATTTCATATTGTATTAGAAATAGTATAGTGTGATAATATAGTATGTTGCCATCAATACCAAAGGGAGAGATTGATGACATGTAACTGATTGAATGTTTGAAAATGATAAGTTGAAGATAATGCAAGGCATCAAATTAGTTAATGCATTATATTATCTTTGATGTCAACTTGATATCATTTGTACGGTCATATACATAATGCCAAAGACTTTAGAGAACCAAAGGAACAAAGGTTATGCTTTTAGAAATGCATATAAGTCAAGTATTCACTAAGTGACAAACAACACCGACAGAGTGCACACTGATGGACAGAGAAAAGTAGAACAGTCACAGTGATACCCAACGATTAGAAGTATAGTGTTGCCCGACGAAGAAAAACCACAGGATGCCCAATGAGCTAAAGACATTGTTTCCCGATGAGTAAAATTCCAATGATGCCCGACAGACGGAGATCATGAAGCTAACTGGAGTCTCACCGATGGAACTATCAGTTGTCACTGACGACTAACTGCAATGGTGACCGACGGAACAGAGAGTTTGGAAAATGACAAAATATCTAGCTGGAAGAACTAAAAATAGACTTAACTGGTTCTCTACTTTATTTTATTTGACCAGAGATAAGTGATTGATTTAAAGATAATTTTTACAGTTGGCAAGAAGATATCTACGAGACAAATCAGGAGTTATGATTTAAATCTAATTGGCTGGATTATTTTTCACGTCAAGAATCAAGAATCAAGAAACAATGAATATCATGTCTATATAAGACACAAGCTTAATTCATTTATGAATGGGATTAAGGGGAGTGAATAGAAAAAGGATGCTGAAGAGAAAGTGATGAAGAACAACTTCATGCAGTGCTTATCAAACAAGCTAAAGGAAGAGCCAAGGAATTCTGCAGACACCGAAGAACAGTGAGCATAGAATCACAGAGCAGAAAGTATGGAGCACAAAGGATTAAATTGATACATTGGTCAGAGATGTAATGTACTTAAATAGATCTGAAAATCTATAATTAAAAGTTGTAATATAAATAGGTCATAGTGTTTCAGTTTAACCATTGAAGCATCAAGTTTCTTAACCAAGCAGGACTTAACAGTCTTCTATATATTGAGGTACATCTCAAGGAGTGCCAAAAAGATTGATTCATGAAAGTAGCATTGGACTTTCCCGATACCTATTGATAGTCTAAAAAGGAGGTTGATTCAAGGATGGTAGCAATAGATGCTTGATACTAAATGACAACCTCTATATAAAATCCTCTAACAAGGTCTCACTTAATAGTGTGTTTGTAACCTCTAACAGGGTTGGCTCCTTACAGGGCTCACTTCTGAAGAGTGAAAATTTGGGGTACCGGTCCCAATGGTTTTTCCCCTAATAGGGTTTTCATGTTAAAAATTCATATGTTATGTGTGTATGATTCATTTCTTTACTGTTTTGTATCTTACATAGCTAACTCTGGATTGATCGGTATACTCTGCTTATTTACTAAGTTTCGGTAAATAGTTATATTGTTTATCAGAAATCGAGAATGAATAAGGATTGACAGAGAAAACCAACAAACAGTTAATCATTATTAGTATTTCATGGCATGCATCTTGTAGGGACATAATAATCTGAGGTTTATAGATTGGTGGTTAAGTTTGAAGGATAAAGTTTTGAGGCCACTGATTCACCCCNCCCCCCCCCCCCCCCCCCCTCAGTTATTACTAACAATTGGTATCAAAGCTTGTGTTCTTAGAAAGGAAGGTTTCAAGACCTAAGTCAAAGATCACAAGATGAACAAATGAGATGTGCCCAAGTTGAACAAAGACAACTTTTTTTTATAGAAAAACAGGATAAGACTCCACTTATCAGTTATTGGTAATGATGTTACTCAATTCTTAGATACTGAACATGTGTTGCCCACAGGAGTATTGACAGTAGATCAATTAAGAGAGAAGCATGAGCACAACTGCATGGTCATATAGCTTTCTTCCTCACTCTCTGAGACTGAATTTGAAGATGTCAAAGATTGAAAAATTGCAAAGAAGATGTGGGACAAATTGAAGCTTGTACATGGAGGTGATACAAATGTTCTGAGAACCAAGGCAGAAAGCCTTAGAGCAAAGTTTGATGATCTCTGAATGAAAGAAGGAGAAAACATCACACAGTACAACACAAGAATCAAAGAATTAGTCAATGCTATACGAGGAGTTGGAGGTACACATGAAGAGGAGACAGTGGTAAGTAAAATCTTAAGAATTTTACTGCTTGTATATGCTAGTAGAGTTTCTTCCATTTAAGAAATGAGAGCAGTAGAAAACAATACAGTTACTCTTGATAGTTTAATTGGTAGACTAATTTCATTTGAGATGAATAACTTTTATAATAGTGTCTTACCAAACTTAGATTCTGCATTTAAGTCTTCTATGAGAATAAGCAAATCAAGTCATAGACACACATCTAGAAGAGATAGTGAAAGTGAAAGTGAAGAAGAAGATCTAGATGAAATAGAAGCACGTATGGCTAGAAGAATGCAGAGAGGCAAAGGTAAATACAAAAGAAAGTTACCACTAGTATGCTTTAATTGTAAAGAGATTGGACACTTTGTTGCAAGATGTCCTAATAGAAGAAAATATGACAGAGTTAATGATAGCTCTTTTGAGAAGAAATCTGACAGAGGTGATAACAAGGATTACAGAAGTTACCAACAATCAGAAAGAAGAGATACCCGAGACTACAAGGACAAAGGCAAGAAAGACAGCTACCTAGCTACTTGCAAAGATGAATATACTGACATTGAACCTGGTGAAGACATTAAGATGGTGTTTGTGGCTGTGAAAGATGATTCAGATGAAGATGAAAGGTATGTAGAATCTGCACTCATATCTAAGGTTAGAAAAAATGACATATGGATTATAGATAGTGGCTACACTCAAAACATGACCGGTGTAAAAGGAAAGTTTAACACTTTTGAGTATTATAATGGTGGTACAGTAAGAATGGGTAATGATACACCTTGTCCAGTTGAAGGTAAAGGAACTATAATGTTGAATAACATGATTAAATCTGAAAATGTTTATTGGGTAAAATGATTGAATTATGATCTGTTGAGTGTTTCTCAGCTGAATAATTCAGGTCACAGAGTAGCATTTGAGAATAAGAAGGCAAAGATCTTCAATGAATCATGAAGATTGATTGGTACCGGTGAACAGACAAAAGGTAACTTATTATATCTGAAATGATACTAACACCACTTTCTTTATGACTAGAAACGAAGACATGTGGTTGTGGCACAAAAGATTGTGTCATATGAATTTTGACAACATGATGAAAATAAGCAGAAGGAGAAATGTAATAGGCTTACCAACGATGACAAAGCTTGACAACATCATGTGCAAGAATTGTCAAAAAGGTAAGATGACAAAGTCTAGTTTCAAAAGTAAAACCCATACATCTGATGATATTCTAGAATTAGTCCATACTGATCTATGTGGACCAATCAGGACAAAGAGTTATTATGGAGATAGATATTTTATTCTCTTTGTTGATGATTACTCTAGAATGATGACAGTTATGTTTCTAAAAGATAAATCTGAAGCATTCAAGATGTTTAAATGGTATAAGGCTATGGTAGAAAAAAAAATGGTAAGGATTTGAAATTCCTAAGATCAGATAGATGAGGAGAGTTTATATCAGATGAACTCACTAATTTCTATAATGAGCATGGTATAAAAAGGCAGGTTTCTGCACCAAGAACACCACATCAAAATGGGATTGCTGAGAGAAGGAACAGATCCATAGTTGATTGTGCTAGAACACTGATGATAGAGAAAGGCATCACCCAAATCTTCTAGAGGGAAGATGTCAGTACTGTTGTCTACACATTAAATAGAGTACAATTGAAGAAGGACACAAAGAAGACACCCTATGAGCTATGGTATAGTAAAACACTCAATATAAGTTACTTCAAAATCTTTGGTAGTCAATGTTATATCTTAAAGGATGATAGAAATGGAAAGCTTGATGCCCAGAGTGATGAAGGTATCTTTCTAGGGTATTCCACCAAAAGCAAGGCTTATAAATGTCTTATTAAGGCCTCTAATAAAATTGTTGAAAGTGCAAATGTGAAGATAGATGAATTTGCATAAAAGAATGAGCTGGAAAGCACAAAAGAACCAGAGGACTACAACAAGTTTGTATACTGTGAAGAACCCAACACTCTGCCCAAGCAATAGTGCTTAATTCCAGAGAAACAGAATATTGTAACCGACGGTTAGGCTGGAAATACCGACGGTCAGGATAATGATCAAAATAATGTGCAAGGTGATGAAGAATAGAATGAAGGAAAAAATGATGATCAAGCTGATAGACAAAGATTTGTACATGTACTTACAAGATATGTAAGAAGAAACCATCCAAAGATCCAGATCATAGGAGATAAGAAATATGGTACAAGAACAAGAAGTAAGTCTTTAAACTCAAGTTGTTTAATTTGTGAGTTTGAGCCAAAATATGTCAATCCTGCACTTGATAATGATGAATGGATAAGTGCTATGAATGATGAGATAGAGAAGTTTAAAAAGAAAAAGACATGATCACTTGTGCCAAGACCAGATGACAAGAATGTTATCGGTACTAAATGGATATTCAGGAATAAGCTGAATGAGAATGGAGAAGTCACAAGAAATAAAACAAGACTAGTATGCAAGGGGTATGCACAAGAGGAAGGTATTGACTATGGAGAAATCTTTGCACCCATTGCTAGGCTAGAAGGTGTAAGAGTGCTACTTTCTTATGCTACATTCAAAGGATTCAAGGTATACTAGATGGATGTCAATTCAGCATTCCTAAATGGAATACCTTAAGAAGAGGTATACATTGAGCAACCAAAAGGGTTTGTAGATCCAGACAAGAGAAACATGGTATGTAGACTTCATAAAGCCTTGTATGGATTGAAACAAGCTCCTAGAGCCTAGTATGAATGACTTCATTCATATCTTATAAGTATTGGATTTGTAAGGACTAGTGAAAATAGTAATCTTTATTTGAAGGAAGATATTGATGCTAACACTTTGATTGTTGAAATATTTTTTGATGACATCATATTTGGAGGCAATGATATGCTATGCAAATCATTTGCTAATGAGATGAGAAAAGAGTTTTAGATGTCCATGTTTGGAGAGATCAAGTTCTTTCTTGGTCTACAAATAATTCAACAAAGTGAAGGTATTTTCATTACACAGTCCAAATACATTAAAGAGGTCCTGAAAATATTCAAGATGGAAGATTCCAAACCAGTTGGAACACTAATGGCCACTGGATGTAAGTTGACAAAGGAGGACAAGACAATAGAGATAAATAAGACTTTGTACAGATCAATGATTGGAAAACTCGTGTATGTTGTACACACTAGACCAGATATTGCACATGCAGTAGGAATAGTTGCTATATATTCTCTGCTAACCCCGGGGAATCACATATGAATGTTGTGAAAATAATTTTAAGATATCTGAGGAATATTGAGGAATATGGCTTATGGTATAGAAGAGAAGGAAAATTTGAACTTAAGGTGTTTACCAACATTGATTGGGATGGAAATCTTGATGACCAGAAGAGCACAACTGGAGGAGCATTCTTTATGGGTGAAAGACTTGTCACATGGATTAGCAGGAAGCAAGGATGCATCTCTCATTCTACTGCAGAAGCAGAGTATGTTGTTGCTGCTACAAATTGCTCAAATATTGCATGGATCAAACAGTTATTGGAAGGTATGCATATGAACATCTTAGAACCAGTAATTATGTATTGTGATAACACTAGTGCAATAAACATTTCCAAGACTCCAGTCATGCATGCTAAGACTAAACACATTGCAATCAAGTATCACTATTTGAGAGAACACATTCAAGAAAAGGAGGTGACACTTGAGTATGTGCAATCCAAAGAACAATTAGTTGATATCTTCACCAAGCCACTGCCCAAGGATACATTTGAGTACTTGAGAAAGAGATTAGGGGTCAGACCCTTGTCTACTAGTCAGTAAAATGACTAGAAGGCTGCATCAGCCTACATATTATAAGAATATCAGTAATGTTGATGCAAGCAAAAAGATGAACTTCAAAGCTACATCTATATACATATAGGTATATATTAACACCGAGCACCAGAGCATATTGATGTATTGCTAATGGATAAGGGAAATTCAAGGAATATATTATGGATGGAGAGAAAAATTTGCTTGACATTAATGTCAGATATTTGTTTGGCATTGTTGTCAAAGGGAGAGAAATTATCCAATTATCAGATCTTTCTAGAAAGGGAGAGAGATTATCCATTATCACTTTACTCCAACAGGGAGAGATTATATCCTTAGGGAGAGAAATTGTATGGAAAGATTATATAAAGGGAGAGTTGCTGACAAGAGAAAAAGACATCAAAAGAGAAATAATAGTCAAGGGAGAGAAATTGACACAAGGAAAGAACTCAATACATCAGAAGACAGAGAGTTGCAAGAATCAAATCTAAGCTAAAATAGAGCTTACCAATGGTCAGACATTTATCGGTTATCAAAACAAAAAGATTGGTAGTTTTATGAATCTCAACTGTTGTATTTCATATTGTATTAGAAATAGTATAGTGTGATAATATAGTATGTTGCCATCAATGCCCAAGGGAGAGATTGATGACATGTAACTGGTTGAATGTTTGAAAATGTTAAGTTGAATATAATGCAAGGCATTAAATCAGTTAATGCATTGTATTGTCATTGATGTCAACTTGATTTCATCTGTATGGTCATGTACATAATGCCAAATACTTTAGAGAACCAAAGGAACAAAGGTTATGCTTTCAGCAATGCATAAAATTTAAATATTCACTAAGTGACAAACAACACCGACGGAGTGCACACTGACGGATAGAGCAAAGAAGAATAGTCATAGTGATACCTGACGATCAAAAGTATAGTGTTTTCCAACAAAGAAAAACCACAGGATGCTCGACGAGTAAAATTCCAATGATGCCCGATGGACGGAGATCACAAAGCTAACTGGAGTCTCACCGATGGAACTATCAGTTGTCACCGAGGACTAACTGCAGTGATGACCGACGGAATAGAGATTTGAGAAAACAACAAAATATCTAGCTGGCAGAACTAAAATTATACTTAACTGGTTGTCTACTTTGTTTTATTCGACCAGAGATAAGTGATTGATTTAAATATTATTTGTACAGTTGGCAAGAAGATATCTACGAGACAAATTAGGAGTTATGCTTTATATCTAATTGGCTGGATTGTTTTTCACACCAAGAATCAAGAATCAAGAAACAATGAATATCATGTCTATATAAGAGACACTTAATTCATTTATGAATGGGATTAAGGGGAGTGAATAGAAAAAGGATGTTGAAGAGAAATTGATGAAGAACAACTTCATGCAGTGCTGATCAAACAAGCTGAAGGAAGAGCTAAGGAATTCATCAGACACCGACAAACAGTGAGCAGAGCATCACAGAGCAGAAAGTATGGAGCACAAAGGATTGAATTCATACATTGGTCAGAGAGGTAATGTACTTGAATAGATCTGAAAATCTGCAATTCAAAGTTGCAATATAAACAGGTCATAGTGTTTCAGTTTAACCATTGAAGCATCAAGTCTCTTAACCGAGCAGGACTTAAGAGTCTTCTATATATTGAGGTACATCTCAAAGAGTGTCAAAAAGGTTGATTCATGAAAGTAGCATTGGACTTGCCCGATACCTATTGACAATCTAAGGAGGCTGATTCAAGGATGGTAGCAATAGATGTCTGATACTAAGTGACCACCTATATATATAAATTCCTCTAACAAGGTCTCACTTAACAGTGTGTTTGTAACCTTTAACAGTGTTGGCTCCTAACATGGCTCACTTCAAAAGAGTGAAATTTGGGGTACCGATCCCAGTGGTTTTTCCCCTAACAGGGTTTTCACGTTAAAAATTCATGTGTTATATGTGTATGATTCATTTCTTTACTGTTTTGTATCTTACATAGCTAGCTCTGGATTGATCGGTATACTCTGCTTATTTACTAAGTTTCGGTAAATAGTTATACTTCTTATCAGTAATCAAGAAAGAATAAGGATTGACAGAGAAAACCGACAGATAGTTAATCATTATTAGTATTTCATGGCATGCATCTTGTAGGGACATAATAATTTGAGGTTTATAGATTGGTGGTTAAGTTTGAAGGATAAATTTTTGAGGTCACTGATTCACCCCCCCCCCCTCTCAGTTATTACTAACACTACAATATAGATTTCTTTGTCAATGTTTTCAAATTTATGAGACTCTATCTGCCTCCAACTGTTACTCGTTCACACGGCACCGGCTATGCAGCTGATAGAATCCCCTACCATCGTGATGTCTTTGGCATACCACATACCCATCTATACTGCAATCACAATCCAATAAAAATTGTATTGTCAGGTGTAGTCACCACCACCATGTCCAACTTGTCAGCTGTTTCAGATGACCTACAACCCAAATATTTACAATTATATATATAGGAGACATGACGATAATCATTTTACAATTATTTTTCTATAAACATTACTGAAGAATATTTTTTAGTTTCAAATGGAAAATTTCTTTAGATCAATAAAATTTTGATTGCATTAATTCTTGCCAGGGATGACACGTATTCTCACTACTCACTCTAGGTTTTATAATATAATTTTGAACAACTTTGAAACTTAACAAACTTTGCTCCTCTAAACTAAAAGCCTTCCTCATTTCATTTGCATTTGTTTTCTTCATAACAATTTGTTTTGGTTTGGTTTTTAGTTTAAAATTTATATTATTATTACTATTTAAGATATAATTACTAATGCTAAAAAATAAAAAATAGTAGATATAAAATATGAAAAATATCAATGTTAAAATATAAGATACACTAAAATCTTTCTCATAGAAACACAAAAACATGAAGGGTGTAGAATACCATATTTTGAAGGATACACTAAAATCTCTATTTGGAATGAAGAGACAGAAATAGGTAAAGGACACAGAGGGATAACAATTCTAATAAAGGAAACATGGAATAAAATAGTAAAAGTAGAGAAAGAAGACCCAAACAAGCAGTTTATATGGCTGAAAACTGAAGATTACGGGCTGGTTACGTGGCTAGCTGCTTTTTACTTCCCACCTAAAAGCTCAAGATTTTACAAGAAGAGAAATCTTGACAAAGAAGATCCTTACGCATCTTTAAAGAAAGATATTTATGCTTTCATCTCTATGGGAGACACAATCCTAATTGGGAGTTTTAATGCTAGGACAGCAAGTAATCAATCTATTTAGTTGGGCAGCGAAATGACACAGGATAGTAACCCCCTGTGGCTAGAGGAGAGTGAAGATAACTACAAGAAAAAGACTTCGCAAGATGAGAATGGTTGTGTTTTTCATTTTGGGGCATAATTGTTGGGTCTTTGTAGTCTCTATGGTTTGGTTATATGCAGTGGCATGAAGTATTGGCCAAGATCAAGTGGCGTCACATGTAAAACGTACAATGGGAAAAGCGTCATGGATTATGTGATATGCTCTCAGACATTCATTCCCAAGTTGACAGATTTCAAGATTGATCACTGCCATACGGAATTAAATTCTGATCATATGCCTCTTTTTATCAAATATGGTGTTAATTTAAGGGGGCAACAAAATGGGCAGACCCAAGGCACTGGTATAAAAGGTAATAAACAAGTAAGATACTTATAAATCAGGAAAATCAGGAGCTATTCTATGTTGCTCTTAAACGGCAGCTCGAGTTGATTAGCAACAACACTGATCCCAAACAAAACAACGGTGGGATTGAATACTTGAGCAACAACATGCTAGTTCCAATAATTCATAGTACCCTAAGGGAGTGTAAGAGATCTAGACCAAGGAGGGGCATATCAAACACCTTCCAAGCTAACCCCTGGTATGACAAAGAATGCAAGGCAGCGAAAAGATCTCTTACAAAGGGAGAATCTAGCAAAGAAAACACTTACGCATACAAGCAGTTGATAAAAGCCAAAAAATAGGGTTATGTGACTACTCAAAAGAAAGAGCTAATCTCTTTAGGGAAACATAATCCTAAGGGCTTTTGGAGAGAATTGCAGCAGCAAAGAAAACAAGTAGAAAATAACATCACTGGTATTCAATGGCTGGAATATGCAAAGTTATTATACGAAAGGCCAAATGGGGTGGATAGTCCACCTATAATTAATACTTCAGATGAGCTATTTTCTATCGAGGACATTAAATTGGGTATAAAGAGGCTGGAAAATGGTAAAGCAAAAGATATCGATGGGCTACAGGCAGAATTTTTGAAGTGGGGAGTGAAACTCTTGGCCCCGCACATCAAGGATATCTTCAACATGGTCACTAAGGACAGCTTTCCTACGGAGTGGACTACCAACGTTGTTATTCCTCTTCATAAGAGTGGTGACATCAACAATCCCTCTAATTATCATACCATTATGGTGAATCCCATTCTTGGAAAACTCTTTGGGAGTATGTTAGAGCGTAGAATTAGCGATTGGGCAGAAAAAGAAGAGAGGAGGGCAAAGGGATAGGCAGGATTCAGACCAAAACATTCTACTATTGACCATTGCATCACTCTAAGACATTTCATTGAAAAAGTGTGGGAGAAGCAGGGGAGAAGATTTTTTCTATTTTGTGGACTTTAAGAAGGCTTTTGACACCGTTCCTAGGGATAAGTTGTGGCTCATAATGGAAGAGTTAGAGGTCCCAATAGAGTTAAGGGTTGCAGTTTATAAGTTGTATGAATAGGTCAGAGCCAAAATCAGAACTAAGGGGGGTATGTTTGAATGCTTCGGGAGTGACATAGGTGTCAAACATGGGTGCCCTTTATCCCCTACTTTTTTTGGTCTCTACATTGATAAATTGGAGGAGTGGTTAAACAAGGCCAATGGGGATGGCATTCATTTGGCGGGATATTTGGTGAGGTTGCTTTTGTATGCGGATGACCTTATTCTTATTGCAAAGTTCGCCCAAGGATTGAGAGAGCATTTGAAAAATTTGGAGCTTTTTTGCCAGGAGGTGGGAATGCAAGTTAATGCCTCTCAGACTAAAATCATGATCTTTTCTTTGAAGAAGAAAAAATAGCAGCATACTTTTATTTTTGAGGGCAATGCTTTGAAGATTGTGGAAGAGTACAAGTACCTAGGAGTTGTTTTAACTATAGGTTAAGTTGGGAGACATGCAGATAAAAAAGAATATAGGGGGGTTGGAAAGCCTTACCTCCTTCAAAATAGATGCAGGAAAGTTGAGTTGTAGGATTGGAAGACTAGGAAGACTCTCTTTGGTCTCTTGGTGGTTCTGGTTATTCTCTATGGGTGTGAGGTTTTGGGGAGTAACATGTCAAATCACAAATGGCGGCAGATAGAAAGAATCCAAAAGCATCTTATCACTAGTAACCTCAAGGTCAAGTCTGCAGTTCCTTGTGAGATCCTTAGGTTCCACGATTAAAGGCAAGGCAAAAATTCTAATTGCTCAGTTGAGGACCAACTCTCACCATTTACGATGCGAAATTGGTAGATAGAAAGTTCCCAAAGAAAGGTGGGAAGAAAGAACTTGTAATTTCTGCAGTAGAGGGGTGGTTGAAACGGAGTGGCATTTTATCAAGGAGTGTGTTGCTTATGAGAACATTCGCAGTCATTATGAAGACAGGTGAACATTGTGAATGAGATTTTTGAAGAAGCAAACTTACACAAAATGACCACTTTCCTATTGAGGATTCACAATGGAAGGGTCTACTTGGAGAAACTTCAACAAACAATTTAATTGGTTCTTTCTTGGTCCCTTAGGCCGCTAGTCTCGTGGACGTCATAAAAATTCCTTCATTCATTCATTCATTCATATTATCTAATTCAAAATTTAGTGGATTATAAGATATTTTTTAATTTTTATCAAATCTAAACATAAAATTTTAACTCATGATCAGCATAATAAAATTTAAAATGTTAGAATTAAAAATAGGTTTAGAAAATAGTTATTATTTAATTTATACACTTTTTTATTTCTTATTTCATTTTGAAACTTACAAAGTTATACCATACAAATATTTACATTATTTAATATCTTATGTACATTTTTTTAAATGTTCAAATCATATTAAATTTTATAAAATCTATCATTTATTTTTAAAAAAAAAAATTTCTAATATTAGACAATATTAAAATTACTTTCAACATACTCAAATAATTTATAATTTTTAGAATGTTACTTTCAAACTTAATAAAATTTAGTAAATTTGCTAAAATTATTATATAAATAATTATTTTAATTTTAAATCAAATGGTATTTTAGTTAGATAAACTTTATAGTTATATTAAATTAATATCTTCTAAAAATTAGATATTATCCTTAATTAAACTAAATTGAATATTATGACTACATTTAATTATAGGCAAGTTTGACTTTTGTTTATATTTTGTAATTTAACTATTTATATATAAATTTTTTTCTTCTAAATTATAATATGTAAATTATCTCATTGTCCTATATTTTTTTAATTATTGGTCTTACCTATTATTTTAGGTACTTAAGAAAGAAGATTTAGAGAAGAATAAAAGAAAGATGGCCATTGCAGAGGGAGAGAGGGTTATTAGCTCTAATGGATGGGTGATTGCATTTGAACTTTCAAAGATAAGTATTAGAAATTATAATTTTATAATAACTAATAGAAAAAAAGTAATAAACTAGACTTTAGGAGGTTTTGGCTATCCTTAACATTATTGGAAAAGAATAAGTTAACATAAATTGCTAGAGATTTGCAATAGTTTTCAAAATAATAATTTAAAAATACTTTACATCTAATCTCTAGAAATAAATAAATAAATCATTTTCTAGAGATGATAAATAATATTCAATGAGAAAAATAGTTCTAGGATAACTAATAAACATAAGAGTATTGGTAAGTGTGGACAAACTAACATAAACACAAGATGATTAGGAAGTAGCATTTAAATAGGCAACAAAAAAACATGGTAAGATATAATAAGTGTTGAAACTTATTTACATATAAAAGAAGTTGATATAACTTCAAATTGATGAGAGTTGGTAATTTTAGGAAAAAGAAGTCATACAAATATACATAGGGAAGCAACAAGACTCTTATATTTTTTTAGTTAAGGTTCTATAAATGGACATATCACACAAGGTAAGGGTGTTTCAATAATTTTTTGGATATTTATGGATATTCATGCATATTGGTGTGAATCTTTGCACATAAATCTTTTTGCTTGTGAATGTCCTAAATAATTGTACCAATTAAATTGGTTCTATTTGAATGAGCTTACCTATTTATATTTGTAAGGAAATATAAATATATTTTAAATTGCAAATTGGAATTTGAACTAGATAAATGGGCTATGGAATCTATCAAGAAATTAGTTGATTTAAATCATCTCAAATAAATAAAAGATTTAGATAAAATAATAATTATATTTAGTTGAAAAATTCTAAGAAATGTTGATAGTTGTTTTCTCAATATACGTTATATACACAATTCTCATCATTATTGGAAGTTGAGATTTGATCTCCCATTATTATAAAATCAATTTTTAAAAAGTCTAAATTATTAAATTAATTAACTGACACATTGTGTTAGATAATGAATTTGGATTTTTATTGAATTGAAAGACAAATTTTTTTCAGAGTTACAAATCCGTTCAAAATTGTTTTTGATATAAGCAGCAGCAAGAGGGTGTTGACCCAAGGTACAGGAGTGAGCTGACTAAACAGACTTAACAGCATATTAAATGAGTAAAGTCAGCAGGATAAAACAAGTAAACCATCATTTACCTCAATCAAAAACCATAACATAGAAGGTAAACCAGTAGCGAGAGGTTTCCCACATACGAAAAGTATCAAAGTCCATCAGCCAAAAAATAATACGAAGCCACGCAGGGCTATTTAACAAAATTAAAGTCTTAAGCTTAAACTAAAATTAAAGAAACTAGCCCAATTATAGGGCTTGGGGACCGCAGTGTAACAACACCCCAACCCACACTTTACCATCAACTAGATCATTTGTCATCCCATAAGCGCTTCGACAACAGCACGTCCGCCCACTCCTCATTGAGAAACTTGAAGAGTTCCCAGTTTCCTTCAAAATTGTTGAGGAAGGTAGTAGAACTGGCTTCTATTTGATAGTTGAGAATGTATTTGAGATATTTTGAAAAAAATTGAAAGCTTATCAAAATTTTAATAAAGTCATCAACAATATGGATACTTCATCTCAAAATTTTCTTGAATTGAGAGGGAAAACATTAAGAAAAAAATTCAAACCTTCAACCTAAAATTTTCAAATACAAAACATCTAAAAATAAATAAATACACAACAAAGCAAAAATTAGTTTTCTCTAGCGAAGAGTTTGAATTTATTTAAACATACCTAAAACAATTTAACTACAAACCATTTCACATACCCAAACTTAAACTTTTAAAAAAAATTGAATTACACCAAATGTGCTTTCACAATAACGAATTTGAATTTTTCTGGAATTGAAAGAAAAATCAATTACAAAATTGCAGAAGACAAATTGCACAAATTGTGTATGAGCATATTCATGCTTTCATTTGTTCACACATATTAGTTTATCTGTTATCATACAACTATTGAGTAAATATTCGTTTGCACATGCACTTTAAACTCAATTTATAATATTACATGTATATAATTGGTCGTGTCTATGGGGCAGAATATTTGCACCTTTGTTAACACAATATGTTGTTAACAATATATGTTAACACGTATGTTAGCCTATTGTGTTTGTTTGCAAATTACTAACACATGTTAACACAATAGGCTAACATACATGTTAACATATTTTGTTAACAACATATTTTGTTAATAACATATTGTGTTAACAAAGGTCCAAATATTTTGTTCCATAGACACGGCCTATAACTGAGGTCATCCGAAACCGCTGGCAAGTTGACATGGTGATGGTGATGGTGACTATGTCGGATAGTACGATTTTGATATGATTGTGAATACAGTATGGATGGATATGCGGTATGCCAAAGACATAACGATGGTAAGGGATTCTGTCGGTTGGGTAGCCAGTGCCTGACACACTCTAATCTACGTCATTTTATGATGGTTCATACTCAATAATTTGAAAGGCAACAATGTTTGTAAAACAGGTTTTGTCTCTCAATAATAAATGTTCGAATTTCAAAATGATTATACCTCATGTTTTATTGCCAAATGTACCAACCATTAGGAAGAGCAACCTTTCGAGGCACATTATTAAAATTAGACCACAATTAGCTAGGCATTAAAGGAAAAAGGGAGACCCAAACTCGTCCTAATAATTAACAAAATCTTAACTTGGTTAGTTGAATTGCCTATTTTTACCTCCAAGCTGATCTTTTGGAAGAGATAACTGAATCAACTGCCAGAGGATGCCATTACTCAGAGAATGAACACCCAAAATCCCATGCCCTGCAGGTTCCTGTGATTTGTGGCTTACTGCTAACAGTTCAACATCAATTCAAACAGGCATCTAATCCAAAGCTAAATGCTTGCGTGCATGCAAATATCAATAAATTGTGATTGAGGAAGGATTTCAAGCACAATGGTATGACAAATTAAAGAAAAATAAAATCTCTGTATAGATGCTCATAAGAAACTAAAGCGTGCTAAACATAAGGGAAAAGAAGTTTTCACTTGTCACAAGAAACAAGCAGCAGAAAGAGCAAGGACCAACTTACAAAAGGACCTCTAAAACTGCAATGAGATGTGTTGTGAGGTTTTCACACCATTGCCCCATCGCAAATGGTGACCCCGTCTTTTTTCTTTAATAGTAGTAGTGGTCTTAGATGTTTTTAGGTGGCTTTAGGTGGTCTTAGCTGGTAGTAATTTTCAAGTCTCCAAGTCCGAGAGATGAGTTTGGGCGACTTTGGCTTGTTGGGGTAGTTAAGTTTGTCTGGCATGTGAGCGAGAGCTGGGCTAAGCTAGTCAAGGATATGGAGTTGAAACCAAATGATTTGTGATGAAATGAGTTAGTCATTAGAAAATCCTTGTTCCAACTTCAATTTGACCTTAGAAAGTCAAGAAAGGTTATGGGAGGTAACACTACTAAAGGCATGTTGAATCCTAAAATTTAGCGAAGTCTAGAATTTTTTGAAAACTCCTAAAATCTATAATCTTTATTATAACTCCTATGAAGCTGGAACTTATCTCAAATATCTTGACAGTATTTATATAAAATATAACTTAAAGTATAAGAAAAGAAATAAATGTAACTTATAAGTGTAGACAACAAGTTGTCACCTCCAGAAAATTCCTCTGAGCATGGCGGATTCCGCTTGTCCCAAAGGAATCCAAACTCCTTTGACCCTCTGAAATTTCGCTCCTTGCAAAAGCGATTTCCCAATTCAAATTGGTGAGAAAAGATGAAAGGAAATGCAAAAACATTGTTTTTTTAAAGTAAAGTTGCAAAAAGGTGATCCCTCTAGGCATGGTGGAATCCACCAACCTTAGAGGAATTCAAATTCCTCTCCTACCTCATATTTCCGCCCTGAAAAAAAGAGGCAAAAGCATGCACTAAGGCCCCCAATCCACATTATGAATGAAGAAATGAGGGATAGGATGGAGAGTCCAAAAGAAAATTGAGGTGAAGAGATGAAACAAAGTGAAAGAGGAAGATTCCTCTAGGCATGGCGGAATCTGCCAGCCTTAGAGGAATCCAAATTCCTCTCCAGGGCTCAAATTTCGCCCCTAGATGAAGTGGAGAAAATGCAAATGTGAGGCCCTTAGACTTGAGCAAAACTAAGTTTGATGGCACTCTGATCCTAAAAAAAGAGAAATGGAGACCGATTGAACTTAATTTGAAGAGGTGGAAATTGAGTTGAGGTGAGGAATTCCAATATTCCTCTTAACATCATGATTTCTGCTTTACATTTATGGCATCAAAACCATGAATTGAGGCCTCCAAAATCAAGTGATGATCAACAAAAGGAAAGACTGGATGGTTGGGCGAGTTTAATGAAATATTGAGTGTGAAGGAAAATGAGAGCAGAGGAAAATTCCTCTAAGAGTGGCAGATTCTGCCACCCTTAAAGGAATCCATATTCCTACCCCGTGTTTGATTTCCGCCCCAATGAGAAGGAGGCTCGATCAAAGCCATGAAGTGGTGATTTGAGTAATAAAAAAACATACCTTCGGCCCCTTTATTATGTCGGCCTCAAGAGGAGATAAATAAGGTTTAAATAAAATGATTTTATTGGCTGAAAGGGGGCAGGTCGGCCCTCATGGGTACATGCCTTTTCAAAACCCCATCGCCTATATAAAGGAGGCAAGGTTAACGCAGTTCAACATCAAAATAAAGCAATTCTACCTCTGCTCCTGGACAGCGAACTCCTCTCATTAAGGCAGCGATCTCTATCTATAAGGCAGAGTCCTATAAGGGCAGCAATATGTTGTATAGAGAAGTGAAATATCCAAAAGAGATCAGTTTTCTTGAAAGAGCAGCGATTTAGACAACTACAAGCAGATTTCTTTCAAATAAATCAGAGGTTGGAGGGTGAGAAATAAAATCTGGGTACATGATCTTGTGAAATCCATTTGTTTTCTTTTCCAGATTTTGACATGATGTCATTTCATTTCAAGTTCATGATACAGAGTCAGACTTATGAGTAATTGGAATCCTAATTTTCTCATGCTAAGATGATCAAAATTTTATAATGCAGAAAATTAGGATTGCATAAAGTGAGGCTCTAATTCATTTGGATTTGATTGAATTACTTGAGATAGAGGATATTCAAAGTGAATGAAATCTAGTTCAAATCCAAGGTCTGATCTAATTAATCAAAATTTGTAAGAAAGAGAAATTTGGTCAAACGCCTTTTGCCACTTTGTTTTGATGTGGAATAAAGTGGAATTTAGATGCAATTTCATTTCATATTTCCTTCATTTTGTTTATTTCCTATCACTTTGGTGAGCTTAATGAAACCTTTCCTTTGTTTTGCAAGGTAAATATGGAGCAAGGAGAGGCTTGGAAAGTGAAAGATGGAAATTCAAGACTTCAAGCAAGGAGGGAACAAACTCAAGCTTGAGGATTTCAAATGAGGAGGCTCAAAATCAGAATACCAAAGTGCAAATTCAAGGCAAGATCAAGATGGAGTTCAAGAAAGCAAAAAACAATAAGAAAGAAAAATCAGAGAAAATTATCGTCAACTTGAATTTCCTCTGGAAATCCAAGTTTACTTTGAAAGATCCAAGTGCATGAAGACTTCATCACTTCAAGAAGTTCAAGATTCAAGTTTATAAGTACAATCAAGTTCAGATCATAGCAATGAGAAAATTTTCAAGAACGAAGATGGAGAAAATTTGAGAAGATGAAGCAATTTGGGAATAGGCCATCACAATTGAAGGCTTGATAATGTTGACTATCAAGAGATATTTTCACATCACCAAAGGATTGATCAAGTCTACAAGATGAGGATGCTAAGGTGGCGCCCACTTGTCTTCTACCAATCAGGAAATTCCAGTCATACATGCTCAAGCAAATTCAGTCATATTATGCCAAGTGTACAATTTTCTCATTGGCTCTTAAAATCATTGTAATTTTCTTATTGGCCCACAGGGTGGTACCTTCATGTAATTGGATGATAATGTGGAAACCCTAATTAGGGTTTGTAATGGGTTAGTCTTGGCCTTTCATCTTGGATTGATCTTGGCCCTTCGTTGTAATTGAACAACTATAAAAGGCCAAGGACTTCTCATTTGTAACAGTTAGTCAGCTAGTAGTAGAGGTAGAGTAGGAGAGGAGACTTGATGAAATTGTTGCCATAATGCTATCAAAGTAATTGATGATTCATTATTGGTCTTCATGGTGGATTACTTATGTTGCTTTGGAGTATTGCATGGTTTCTTCAATTCCTCACTTAGAGTAGATTAGAAATAGAGTTTAGTTGAATGGAAGTGATTTTGGATATTTCTTTGGTGAAATTGCTTAGACCATACCAATAGCTACTTGTTGATTGTAAGTTTGTCTTGCATGGTCGAATGACATTTATATGAACTTAACTTTGATTATTGCTTGCACATTGATATGTATTGATGGATGGTGTTAATGAAATGGTGCTAGTTTGAACATCTTACATTTACCTTAGGAGATTGCACTAGCTTGGTTGATGTTGATAGCTAAACTAAGTCTAGTAGAGTCACAAATACATCCACAATTTCTTACATTCTAGGAGTAGATTAGAATTTCTAAACCCTTATCCTTCGCAGTTTATTTGGTTGGAAGTGATTGAAGAAGTTAAAGTCAAGTTGATATTCATTGAATGAATAGCATAAGTCCCTTTGTGATAACCATCATATCACATCATAAAATTTAGTGAAAGTCCACAATAATAAAGAACCTTGAAGTTGTCTCATTTGATCACACAATCCAGATACATTGTTTAGCATATGAGCATCCTTATTCAAAAGAGAGTTGGAGATTTGGTGTTTCATCCTAAAATAATAAGTATTTGATTATGTATGTTGTAGTGGAACAAAACTCACATCAATAGGATGTCATTCAAAAGAAAGCAAATGAAATAAACACACCACAAAATTTTGCAGGATCCTCAACATAAGGTTCCCTGTGACTGCCTCTCTACCTCTAATTATTTACAAAAAGTTAAATGCTGACTTTTGTGACCAAATTTTGATGTCAACATTATATTCTGAGGCATTGAAAAAAGGATCATATAGATCACCTCTAGAACTGCAATGGCATGCAATTCAAAGGAAAGCAAATGAAATAAACACACCACAAAATTTGCAGGATCCTCAACATAAGGTTCCCTCTTACTGTCTCTCTACCACTAATTATTTACAAGAAATTAATTGCTGACTTGTGAAACTGAATTTTGATGTCAACATTATATTCTGAGGCATAGAAAAAAGGATCATATAGATCACCTCCAACTGTCACTTACCAATGGGATACAAATATAAAAATTCAAGAATACAATCTCCAAAGATTTCTTTCATTTCTGTAGAATATGTGCAGCACCTTGAAAAGAATTTGACTCAGCTGACCTCTCATGCTCCAAAACGTCAAACAGAATCTCTTCAAACAAAAAGGCATGTCTGCAACCATAAATTAATATTTGTGAAACAAGGCAGAAACATAATTTGCAACGAAAACATGGTGATAAAACATCTTGAAAATCTATTTGCTTATACTAGATGTCAGATAATGGAAATCAATTAATCATAATAGACATTTTCACACTCAAGTTTCAGATTTCAGATAGCAGTTTTTGTATTTCAAAATTCAATACCATTAAACCCTAATCGCACTATAAACACATTTTACACTATTGAAATTATAGAGCATTTAAATGGGATCGAAGTCCTAATAAGTGATTTCATAGAGCATTTTATAGGTAATTTTGGAGCAATTAGAAAAAAGAGCATGGACTCTAAGAATGTGGATGCTTGCCTTCCTACCTTGAATTTTATTAAGTAATATAAGATGCGTGAATTCAAGAAAAAATCTCAGATAAGAATTTCAATGCAAATATGTGTTTATGACAGAACCCCGAAGTTGAAGAGAATCACTGCTTGTAGTCATTGTTGGAAATTCCAAAACTAGCATGAAACAACATTTTGTTGAAAAAATGCTAGGATGCCGGTTCGGGTTCGAATTCGGGTTCGGGTTCGAAGAACCGGTTCGCCGGTTCGCCAAAATTTTGAAAAGGGGTTTGGGTTCGGGTTCGTTAGTACAAAAATATGTAATTTTTTTTTTATATATATACATATTTTGATATATATGCAGCCTAAAAGCATGAGTTAAGATTAGAATGTCACGTAGTATCATAAAAAGTAAACATTTAAACAATAAAAACACTATTAAATTTGTAATCATACCATCATGAATCATGAATCCATGATCATACCATCATATACT
>MU227236.1:1385505-1448177 GCA_018584345.1 Thuja plicata | reverse complement strand
TATCTATTCATTTCAAATTACATACACATTTACTAAACATTCTTTCAATTACTTAAAGTATTTCAGTTTACAGTTCATGATATATTGCTTTCAGTTATATTTCTTTCAAGTTCCTTGCCATACTTGAGAGAGAAGCTTGAAGTGTTTCTTATCTGCTATAAAAAGCCTTGTAACTTGAAGGATAAGTCAAGGTATAGGCCTACCAGCCTTGGTTTTGCAGAGCCAAAATTGCAGAAGTTCCAACCTTGCTTTGGTTGTGACTTGTTAGTTGGCCAAATCACTTGGGTTTCCAAGCATTGGATTGACAAGTCCATAGGAAATCCAATCTGTTGATTTGAGTACCAACAGGGGGGATGTTTTACCTGCGGTGGAGATCACTACGCCAACCAATGTCCTTCAAAGATGCTTGGGAGAAAACAATAGAGAAATTCCCTACCACCCCAAGCATTCCAGCAAAGGATTCACGCATCGATAGACAACCATCAAGCGGAGTATCAAATTACTCCCATTGAAACCACAGGTACACTTTATGGCAATCCCATAGCAGTATTAATTGATACCAGACCTACGAAATGTTTCATATCTCCAAGAATATTAAGTAAATTCCCTAAGAGAACTAGATTATGCTTAATGCTTGGTCAGTAGAGTACGCCAATCAGTCGAGGACTAGGGTAGAGCATTGTCTGTTTGAAGCCAGGGTTGAGCTTCCAAGGTTCACTACAGAGGTAAATATGTACGTGGCACCCCTAGGGTCCTATGATTTAATCTTAGGAATGAATTGGTTATGGAGGCATAGAGCGACGGTATACTGTCATTCTAAGACAGTGGAGTGTTTAGATGACAAGAGAAATGAAGTCTATATCCATGGGGTGCAACGGGGAATTCAAGTACGACAAATTTCAGCTATGCAACTCGAGAAACAAAAGGAAAGGATGTCAATTATTTGTAGTTAAAATGGACGAGGTAAGGAATCTAGAGGCAATATATCTTGATGACAAGATGGTTTACGAAATGTTATCACCCCTTGAAAAGATGATAACAGAAGATTACAATAAGGCAGAGGCCTTCGCCAAGAAATGTCCTTACCTACGAGAGTTTCAAGATGTGTTTCCAAAAGAGTTACCAAGACTCCCTCCTAAGAGTGTCTGACTTCTCCATCGATTTAGTACCAGGGATAGAACCAATATCCAAGGCCCCTTATAGAATGTCTATTGATGAGCTAACAGAATTGAAGGCACAGATCTAGGAGCTGCTCACCAAAGGATTGATTAGACCCAGTATATATCCCTCGGGAGCACCACTTATATTCGTAAGAAAGAAGGATGGAACCTTGCGCCTTTGCATCACAGGGTCTTCACTGAAGGGGCAATACAATATCACGTGCGTTCATATTGGTAGGTTTAAAATGGGTAAAAAAAGGGGGCAATATATTGCCTAAAGAGGGGGGAGGGGGGTTTNGGGTGGAGGTTTGTATAGGAAAACGGGTGTGGGGGGTATTGGAGGGGTATTGGAGGGGGGTAGAAAAAAAGGAGTTTGGGGCAATATTTTTAGAAAATAGGGGAATTCTTTACTATGCCACGAACGCACATACTATGATTCGGGTTCACTAAGTGAAGCCCTCGTGGTTTGCATTGACTATAGAATGTTAAACAAAGTCACTATCAAAAACAAATACCCTTTGCCAAGAATTGATGATCTATTCAATCAAATGAGTGGAGCAGCCATATTCTCCAAAATAAATTTGCAGTCTAGATATCACCAACTAAGACTTGAGGATATATACAAAACCGCTTTTTGAACTCGGTACAAGCATTATGAGTTCATAGTGTTACCCTTCGGACTCACTAATGCTCCAACTGTTGTTATGAATCTGATGAATAGCATATTTAAAGATTGTTTGGACATGTTTGTTCTAGTGTTCCTAAACGATATATTGATCTACTCACGAATGAGAAGAAACACTTGCAGATAATATTTCAACATTGTTATAAAACTTGACAGTTTGATATTAAGCAATGGAGACAAAGTCTCCTTGAATAAAAAAGTACAAGACGATGCTTCTAAACGAAACAATTGTTAACTGAACATGAAAATAGAAACTCACTAATAAAGCTAAATTCTCTAAAGATGACCATTAGAAACATTATATTATTATTCTAATACCCTCCCCTAATGGTCATTGTACTAACTATCCTACAAAAGACAATATGCAGGTCTTTTGGTCACGGATACATAGAAAGCCGCCCCTTCTCATCAGAACACTGCGACATGAGTCTGCAACTGAGACCCTCCCTGAATTTGTAGAACTTCTGGAAATGACCAAGATAACCACAAACCATCCAACCTAATGTTGGGAAACAAAGGTATCACTCCCTCTAGCCAAAGACACCCATATGAAACTAAAACCACGATTTTGAGGAAAACTCGACAAATCTTTGTGCAGACCGATGCCCTAGCAACTCTAGGTGTGATCCAAAACAGCTGCAAAAAATCACGATTTTTGTGGAAAATTTTGCCAAAACCCTCCCATGATTTTTTTCGGAAAATTTTGAAAAACCCAAGACTAACAACACTAGTCATGATTTTTTTAGAAAAAATCATGTGTTACCCCGGTGCAGGTGTACGTCGGGATGAGTTTCGGGTATGCGAAAAAAAGGGCCTCAATTTCGGTACGGTGGGGGTACGGCGGCAGGGGGACGAGGGGGGGGAGGGGCCGGGGGTGTTGCAGAGGAGCCAGGGGTGTTTCAATATAATTGACAAACCAAAATAAATTGGAGGGAACGACAAATGCAGTCATAACAATAGTCATGAATCTCAACATTGTGTGGAAAACAAAGGTGGATGTAAGAACACCCCCTATTCTAGAGCAACTTTTTACCTTTCCACTCGCTGTAATTTTGTCAAACAGTTTGCTTGCAACCTGATTACTGAGTTACTCAGTTATCTGATTTATTCTTAGTTTGCAAATGTAAATGGTTGTTTCACTCTTCCTTTGTTTAAAAGTTTGGAGATTGCAATTTGATACCAAATCAACCAAAATGAAGAACAACACTATATTGTATTGACTAAGTCTATGATAGTAATAATAATTAGATTTACTTTATATTCTAATGTTGATGACAATACCATTACATTGCATTTCTTGAATTCTCAATCAACATTACATTTTCATTGCCTATTTCTGTCCAAACAACGATAACAATAGAAAGGCCTACCAAAAACACTGCCCAGAACTCATTTTCAGGCCTATTATGCTGCCCATTACTCAGTTTCATACCTGTTATGTTGCACAAAACTCAGTTTCAGACCTAATACGCTTCTCAGAACTCAGCTTCAGACCTGATACAACCTCCTCATGACATGTACGACACACTTAGACCTGCTATAGATCTGTATGGCAGCCCTCCTTACCTTGTATGGCTTGGTCTCGGGTGTTTTCAGACTGTTATAAATGGATTTTGATGTGTACAGGCAGAAATGGCACTAACTATATAATCTTTAGACTTGTATGGCCCCCAAAATCTCATAGGAACCAATTAGAAAAAAAAAAGTAATTAAAAACTTTAAAAAATCACTTTTCGAAGTCTGCCGCCGGCCGTACCCCGTCACGTCCTGGAGTACCGAAGTACCCAACGGGTGCGGCGGCGGTACGGTGGCGGTATGGCAGTGCTTGGGCGGCAGTGGCGGTACTCCGGTACGCGGAGTACCCGTCCCGGGGACGTCCCAGTACTCTGGGGTTTTGGGCCGGGTACGCATCCCCGGGTTACACTGAAAAATTCAGAAAACCTAGAAACGATTTTTGAGGATAACATCAGAAAAACCAAACACGATTTTTACGGAAAAAATTGATCAAAACCCAAGACAATATCCGAGACAGATCAAAATACAAAACTTTGTTTTTGAGGAAAAATGGTAGAACCCTTTTACAAAAATGAATTTTTGATGAAAAAAATTGCACAAAACCCACATTAATTTTTTATGGACAAAAATTATAAAACCCTCACAAAAAAATTGAGGGAAAAAATTTTGCTAATCCACAATATAATTTTTGAGGACAAAGTTATTAAAGCCCAACAAAATTTTTAGAAAAGAAAAAATTATTAAAACCCGCCCACTAATTTTTTAAGGGACAATTATAAACCCACCCAGAATTTTTTAAGGAAAATTTTATGAAAACCCACAATATAATTTTGAAGGCAAAATTATTAAAACCCGCCCACTAATTTTTTAAGGACAAAAATTAGAAAATCCAAGAGAACATGATTTTTAGGATAAAATCATGCAAAGCCCTCGCACTGCAGAAAACAAGTCATAATTGTGGCAAACAAAACAACCTATCATAGAAACCTTCATGCAACAAAACATCAAACTCCCCGTGCTAAAATACCCCAGAAAATGGCCAAACTTCATCACACAATAAAACAAAAAAACACTTCGCGCGGAAAAAAGCACATGCAAGCAACTTGCAAGAGCATGCAAGTACATGCAACCCACATAACCATGCGCCTCCCATGAGGGAGTTAGACCCAAACCTACTCTGATACCATGTTATAAAATTGGATAGTTTGATATTAAACAATGGAGACAAAGTCTCCTTAAATACAAAAGTACAAGACGATGTTTCTAAACAAAACAATCCTTAACTGAATACGAAAATTGAAACTAACTAATAAAACTAAATTCACTAAAGATGACCATTAGAAACATTGCATTATTATTGTAATAAATGCTTGCGTGAACACAAGTTATACGAAAAGTTATCCAAGTGCACCTTTTATACAAAAAGAAGTGCAGTAATCAAGTCACATCATCTCTGCTAGTGGAATAGCAGTGGACCCAGCTAAGATCAAAGCTATATTAGAGTGGCCTATTCCCAAAAATGTTCAAGAAGTGAGAAGTTTTATGGGGCTGTCTAGGTACAACAAGAAGTTTGTATTGAACTTCTCTCGATAGCCTATCCAATTACTTCACTCCAAAGAAAAGGGAAAAGATTCAAATGGACAGAAAAATGTCAGAAAGATTTCAAGTACCTAAAGAAAAGATTAACTTTTGCACCCATACTCAAGGTAATAGACTCATCAGGACAATTTATAGTGGTTACAAATGCCTCCAAGGAAGGACTGGGAGGAGTTTTGATGCAAGATAGACAAGTTATCGATTTTGAATCCAGGAAACTAAAGAATTGCAAGCAAAACTATGAACCCCATGATTTAGAACTTGCAACTATTGTTCATGCTCTTCAAGTATGGAGACATTATCTCTTAGGCAAACCTTTTGAGCTCAAGTAGGATCATCAAGCTCTAAAATACATATTTATTCAACCCAACCTGAATGTCCGACAAAGGAGATGGCTAGAACTAATCTTCCATTTTGATTTTGAAATCAGTTATATATAGGATAAGGGAATAGGGAGGCAGACACTTTGAGTTGTCAAAGACACATATCCACCATGGTAACTATCAATACAGATCTCAGGACTAAAATCCTTCAAGAATTAGAAGGGGGTGTCGGTGAATACTACAATCATGTAAATGAATCCCTTCGGGACGACCCTCATGACTCAAGATATGAAGGTTTTCAATTTGAACAGGACGGACTATTAAGATACCAAGGATAGAAGTATGTTCCCAGTTCATCGGAATTAAAAAAATAGTTCTTAAGGAAGTTCATTCTGCAACATATTCAGAACACCCAGGTGTCACTAAATTTGTAATGTCCCCTCTACTCCAATTAGATCTTAAACAAATGATCCTGCAAAAGAGATGTTAGTAGGAGATAAATTATAAACTTAAAGCAAACATCTAGACCTACATTTCTTCTAATTCCTAACACTTCCCAAGAGTAAGTCTGTCAGATCGGGCTTCCTAACCCTTAAGAAGGACCCTTTGGCTTTGAATGACATAAGATCAATTCTAAAGCAGTCCCTGGTTATTCCACCATCTTCTCTGGAGTGCTTCCTCTAAGGTTTCTAGGAAGGCCAATATCTAGTCCATTCCTCTTCTTCGAAGAGATATCCTCTATCCAAGGCCTTCACATATGCATATGTTGATTCATCAGTATATACTGGCCTTATGGAGATTATACCAATCTCAATTAGCCATTCCTATGAAGATTATACCAATCTCTCACATCTTGGCATTATGGAGGTTATATCAACCTCAGTTGCCTTTCCTATGGAGATTATATCAATCTCTCACATTCGGGCATTATGGAGATTATATCAATCCCAGTTAGCCATCCCCATGGAAATTATATCAACCTCTCATCTTCTAGCTTTATGGAGATTATACCAATCTCATAATTAATGTATATAATTCATATTTCAAAGTTAGACATACCAAGAGTAGTATCCATATTGCAGATGAATATATGATTCATATTAGGAATATCAATGTTAGTATACAAACTACAAACGAATATAAAAATTTATATTTCAGAATTATGAGTATCAATGTTTTTGATTAAAAAGCAGCCAGAACGAGGGGGCTGACCCAACACAGAAAACAAAGCCAGCACGAGAAGTGTCAGACTACCAGCACACAACTATGAGTATCAATGTTAATATACAGACTACAGATGAATATAAAATTCATATTTCTGAATTATGAAAATCAACGTTAACATCCAAGTTACAAATGAATATAAAATTCATATATCAGAATTATGGACATTAACGATAATATTCAGATTACAGATATATAAAATTCATATTTTAAAATTATGGATATTGCACATGAATGTGAAACTCATATATCAGAATTATGATAATGTCAGATTGCAGATAAATATCGCATTTGTATTTCAGAATTATGAATTTTAAATTAAATAATTCATACCTTTGATTCAGTGATATCCACTGTCTGCAGTTACGCACAGAGGAATACATATATGTTTAGTGGTCCCCGCCTAATATTTCTGACCGGGCAAGTCAAAGGCTGACTGTAATATTTAGACAGTCAACGGCTGAATGGAATTTCTCTGTTTTGAGTCCCCCCATATTCACTCCCGATATGCATATATATGCGGAGGAGATAAGGAAAGGTCGTGGCCAGAGATTGGTTGCGACTTTTAATAGTTGCTTTATTAATTTATTTTCGGTGTTTATGGTATATTTATTTAATCATATATTTTTATTTTGAATGTATAATACATTTTATATATTTATAACTATTTAAATTAATAAAAAATATTATATAAATATGTCGAGTGATAATAAGATTCTAAATATATATATATATGTATAAATATTATGAATTTGATTTGTGATATATTTATCTAATTAATTTTATAAATATTGTCTAGGATTAGAACTACAATGGAGGGATAGAGAGTTGATACCTAAGGCCATTATGGATGTGGGTGAGAGACAGTTGTGCCGGAGAACTATCCGGGAATATTTGGTTAAGTGGCAGGGGTTACCTGACGAAGATGCTACTTGGGAACCCGAGGATATTGTGCAGCACCCTAGATTGCTATTACTTGAGGACAAGCAATTTCAGGGAGGGAGGACTGTGATGTCCCCAAATTAGCAGGTTCTGGGAGCTTGATTATGGTCAGCTCATCATCGCGACCCTCGTGATTTGAAAGTGTGTTTTGAGGGTCTCAGTGGATAGAGAGATTTGCCAGATTTGTCGGTTCTCCTATTGTTAGCACGATGACAGATGATACAGAGCAGGTTTTTGGCAATTTTGTGGTAGCCTTGTGTGGATTTGTTCGAGAGTTGTGTGCTAGTTGCTGACACCACTCCCTTTGATTCCCAGGACACGAACAGGGTATCATCTGGTTTGGAGGCTAGTTCTCATGATGAATTGTTTCCTTCTGTCAGAAGCAAATCTATTCCTCCTTTTCATACAACTGATAGTGATAGGCAATTGGTAGTGCCACAGTTTCAGAGGGATCAGCTATGGATTGCAGAGGAGCAGGTTGATGCTGCTTCTTATAATTTCTACTGCACAAAGTTATTCATGGAGTACTTGCTGGAGAGTCTGGTTTTGTAGGAGGGTGCTTTCGGAGCTTCTGAGGGTACACTCATCCGAGGCTCTCGCGGTATTCAGCTTTTGGCAGGCAGAATTGTAGATACTTTGACTACAATGCTTCCTCACAGGGATTTTGTGGTTGGGTTTGCTGAGAGAGTGTGACGTCCCCAAATTAGCAGGTTCTGGGAGCCTGATTGTGGTCAACTCATCATCGCGACCCTCGTGAGTTGACAGTATGTTTTGAGGGTCTCTGTGGACAGACTGGCCATTTTTAGTAAGTCTGGACTTACTATTTATAGTAAGTCAGTTGGGCCAGTTACTATTTTTGGCAATGTAGTGGGTGGCCATGTCGATCAGTTATTACCAGCAGTGAATGCAGGAATTATCACATGAGTTCATATTTGATAACTAATTGTTGTTAATTAATAACTATATGTTATTAATTAATAATAAAGACACATTATTATAATAATACTTTATTATTATAATAACTTAGAAGTTGCTATCCCGGAGAGTGGTTAACTGATGTGTCTTTTTGAAAACTATGGCTACCGAAGGATTATAAATATGGATTCATTCTTGGAGCTGATCATCAAATATTTTATATAAAACTTGTCTTGGGAATTGTTCTTGATTATCTGATCTGTGCCCTTGCTGAAGTATAAGGGTCGAATTAGCATCTGGAAGACTGATTCTTTTGAAGCTAATCTCTGATTGGTTGTTGAAGTATAACCAATGTCTCTTCTTTCATACTATCTACCTATAACTTGGAGGAAGAAGTAAATACTGGAAACTGGATTTTGGTTTGAATTGTGACCTGCATAAGAGGTCGATTTCATTGCAGCATTGGAAGAGGTTTTATGCTAGGCATGCTTATCTCAGCTACGGCTGGTGATTGACGTGTTTTCTTCCAGCATTGCGGGTGACAGTTGGGCCCGATATTAAACATAAAATACCATCCTATAGACAAGCCGCGTGGACCAAGCCGTGCTGCATGGCGTTCTGGATACATCCGCGGGTGAGGAAACATTACCTTGTGGTCAGCAACGAAGGTGGTTAGATGCCATTCTGGAATCACCGCGGGCAAGGAGTATAGCTGTCGTAGCGTGGGAAAACGGTGGTAGCAGTTGCGTCACCTCCTGCGCAGCAAAACATTATATTGGCCGGCACTCTTCTTCCACGCGTGAGGCTTCAATAGTCATTGTCTGGTCTTGCTGCCTACCGCGGCCAGTAACAAGCAAACGCGGGATAAAAACAAGTTTTTTCCTCTTATTTTATGAATTGTCCCATACATGGCTATGTAATATTTTTTTTAAATTGAATAAAGTTGCGAATTCAGAGGATTCTAAATTTGATATTAAGTTATTTTGAGCCATTCAATGCTTGCATTGTGAAATTCATATCTCGAAAATACAAGGCAAATATATAGATACACTTGCAAAGCAATTTAAATTTTTCTCTAGAGGAGGAATTTCTATTTCAGCTGATTTTAGTAGAAGAGCCAGTCAGGCTCATTACAGAGAGTTATCCAGGATCCTGCCCAGCCAGTTGTTTAGAGTCAGAGATTTGAGCCATATCTTGACTCTCGGTTTGATTTTGATGAGCCTCTAGCAGGCATTGGAGCACTTCATCATGATTACATAGTGAGGAGCGCTCATCATTTTTCTTTTGACCCACCGGTTGAGGACTTGTTTGCACGTCAGTGTGGGTTGGCTCCAGGGTTATACCATTCTTTTGGGGATGGGTTTGCTCCATCTGTAGTTGATGGGGTTAGTTACTGTAAGTTAGCAGGAGGTGTCATGCAGGGTCAGTACATCTAGGATGGTTTTACAGTGGACAGATATCTAGATTGTGGGAGTACACAGGAAAGATTGGCAGGGTGTGCAGGGAGCTCTGATCTTTTAGATGGTATTGGATATCCATTATTCCTTGTTATGGATGGCCGTGAGTTTCATCTCTACTGGGATCCAAGTAGTGACAGGTTTGGCACTGCAAATTGTGTGGACAACTATGGTTGGCATGATGACATTGTGTTTTGGTTAGCTCAGTGGATGGTGATTTCATCATAGGAGTTTGCAGGTGATCGCAGGGACATTACTCCATTCTATCCTTGGGATCTGGGTGGACTTCTATGTTTGGTTTTCTGGGATTGCGTGGGGACAAGCAATTTCAGGGAGGGAGGACTGTAATGTCCCCACTTTGAGAGAGCATGTAATGAACCCATAAAGTTGAGGTGGAGGATAGTGTTGGCTACCACCTATGAAGTTTCGTCTCCTTCCAGAAAAATCAAGAAAAGATCAAATTGATGCCAGCTAAGCAATCTTATCTTGTGTAGGAAGCAAAGAATCAGATTTTGGTCTTGAAGTTTCTAGTAAAAGCCACCGACTTCTTAAAGAAGCCCAATTGTGTCTTGTAGTGACAATTGTCTCCTAGTAGGAAATTAGATTTGTTTTGTCTTGTTATGACAGTTGTCTCCTTGCAGGAAATTAGATTATTGTTTTGTTTTATTCCTGTTTTGTATCTTCTACCAATTTCTAGAAAGGGGCCAAATCAAATCGTTTATTTACCTTGCACGGCAAGTTAATGAACCACCCCAAGTAGGTATATATAGAAGATTCTGCTAGGTTTTTTGGTTATGTTTAATATTTTGGTTTGCCTTTGTGCACGTTTCAGATCTTGGGACTGAACCCCCAAGAAATCACCTTTATTGATGTATGTTGTTGTTCGAGCTCTACATGGTCTTGGGACGAAACCCCCGAGTTATTCTTTGTTGTATTACTGTACAAACTCTATATTGAGTTCTGTGTAATCTGAAAGCTTAAATCATTGTTGTGAAGAAATTCTATATCAGTTTCAAATACAAATATATTCCTACATTTACAATTATTGGGTAAAACTTGTTATTTAATGATTTGGATCTGCATAAGTATTATTGACTATTTCTTTTCCTGAATCCATATTGTGTAATCAATTATTTATTTTGAGGATTAAATAGTTCAGAAAAACAAAATTCAGATCATATAGACCTTAAGGTCTTTACAAAGCAATGGAGTTAGTGGATTTAGCCTATCATTGGGTCCTTGTAGGATTATACTGGTGATTAGAGGACCTTGTTGTGGGTTGTGGCCCCGTTTCGAGGGACTTCCTATTTATAGTAAGTCAACAGTTGGTTCCACGGAGCTCGGATGATTTAGAGGAGTTATATGATGTTCTCAGATTTTATTTCCGACTTCTGGTTGGACTCCAAGATTCTTGGAGGGAGTGTCTATTTTTAGTAAGTCGCCCCGTCAGGTTTATTCATCATTTTTCATCATCAGGATCACTCATGTGCTATCGGATTTTGATTCTGATGCTTCCTCATTTGTTTTCGCAAGACGGGTGAATTATGATTATTATTTAATTAAATCGGCTAAGGTTGCTATTTTTATTGGGATTGTATTTTGGGCAACTTAGTGTAATAGCTCGTTGGAACCGGGTTGAGAAGTTTTAAATCCTAAGCTCATAAAACAGGGACCCTATGTGTCAGAATATTATTATTTTAATGAAACGGTCTTTTTCATCATTAAAGTGGGAAGAAATATAATAGTTTATTATATTTCAAATGTGCACATAAAGCAAAGTCTTTATGTAAGTGAAAAGTGCGTGAGAGAAGATATCTTTTATTATAAAAGCAATGCTTTGGGCAAAAAGCAATTCATTCGATGATATCTATTGTTTGCATTTGATGGAGAAGTTTGTGAGTAGGGTTTGAAGAATTCTGCAGGCGCGAAGCGTAGCTTTTCCTTGCAAGTTTATGGCATTTTGAATCAGCGGAATTATGCTGGTGAATTGTGTGTGTAATTACAGCCAACGTTGTTGTTCAATTTGGAGCAATCTATCAAATACCATTGCCTTAGATCAGCGGTTGAGTGTTGGACGTCTATGTATGTATTTGCCTCCCGTTATTTTGCTGGGCATGGTCTTTGCATCAATTACATTTATTCTACTTCAGCCGCCATTCAATATATACAAGCTGCAGCAAGTGTAGAATGAAAGCGTGGAGAGCATTTGCAGGTTTTTATTTTAATTTAATGATTTATTTCATGAATGTAATTGTTACATATTGCAAAGACTTTTCAATTAGAGTGGAAAGGTGAATTATAGATTTCAAATTGAATATGTATAGTATTTGAGTTAAGTTGTTTGTGATGCATTTCAATTGTTTGGAAAACACAAGAAACTAAATCTGTATTGCTGAAAAAATTTAAAGAAATCAGAATTCCAGACTTTAAGAATTTCTTGCAGTCAAATTGAGGGTTAGAGCCAGGTAGGCTCTTTCCAATAAGTAATGCTAAAAAAGACCCCATCCAACTTTTTGTGAGAAACCAAATATGTCATCAAGCCTAGAAAACAAGTAATTCACACCTAAAAAATCAGAACCTACAATCTATAACAAAAAAATGCCCTTTGAACTACAAACTTTGCTACATCTTTTCTTCTCTTCAAAAATTCCTTAAAAAAAATTTAAACAACCAAACATCTTCTTGTACTGCCACCAAACAAACAAAAAGCTTAAGGCTTTTTGAAAATCTAAGCTCTATACCATGTGAGAATTAAGTACAAGATCACATGATCCATATAAAAGAAACTCGCACATTCAATACATCATTCAAAAAGAAACGAAAATATTGATGAACATCCCTAAGGCAGCCTATAACTCAACATATTCATTATATAGTCATAAAAATAAAAAATAAAAAGAACAATGGCATCCCATTGTGTCGACATTCAAATCCCTCTATTTATACACCTATTCTAATTAACATGTCCAGATATTCAACACTCTATAGCCTACGGTGTGGTCAACAAGCCAAGCCTATAGCACGATACTGAACAATAAATGGGCTCTAAAAAATGGATTTTATGACTCTAACAAAGCTTAGATGTGTTAAGATAGACATGATTAACTTCAAAGGATATAGATTGCTAAAAATTTGCAACTAGATAAAGGAAGCCTATTCAGAAACAGATTGGCAGCCAGCCAGATGAATTGCATGAAAAGAATAGTAATAATGGAAACACACACTAAAACAGCGACACAAACCTATACAGCCTTTTTGGAGTAAACAAATCCATAACATGGCTGCAAATACAAAAATTGAGAAAAGTAAGTTACCAGTCCAGCCCCTGCACAGACCATGTCCTGATCCAGTCTGACCAAGTTCGGGATCTGGTCCCATTCAAACATTGCAGGTTTGTCCCAAGCAAACCTAGGGGAAAATTGGTGGGTACCTATGCCAATCACCAATTTTGCCCCTTTTTTTTACTTTTTTCCCCTAAAAAGTGGAATTCTCCCCCCAAACCCTAAAACATAGTATACAAAACATCCAAAATGCAAAAGAAAACTCATTTTTCATATTGTGAATGAAAAAACAAAAATATTATCCTCTATTGTTGAGCTTATTTCCTTGCTTGACATTGCACAAATAGAGTTGAAGATTGCTTGTTGAATGTCCCAAGCTGGTTGTTGTGTTATTCCTCCGCATTTACAAGAGTTTGGGTGTTGTCAAGGAGATTGTAGAGGAAGATTTCTTCAAAAGAGGTAAGTTTTTTGAATTTTTTGGTTTTGTGGTACATTTTTTTTTAAATGAGCTCTCTTTTTCTTTAATTTTTTTGGTTTCTATTCTTTCTTCTAGGTATCTTTAACACATTCATAGTTTTTTAAAATGAATTAACTATTAAGTAGTATTTATATATTTGTGGTTTCATTTGTTTCAATTCTTCGAATGTGTTATTTATTGAACTTGTTGTCTTAAGTGTTAAAATGGCAACCAATTCTAGCTCCGTGAGCCAATCCCAATTCAAAACAAACCCAAACTCTACCCTTTGGAAATACGTTGAAATGGTACAGCAATTTGTAGTGAATGCAACATTAGATATTCAAGCTCATACAGTTGAGGAAAGACCATTTGTGCAACATCTCTGCACAAGGCATCAAATTTTGCCAACACAAAGATGGTAATGGCATTCCAGTAGCACAAGCCTTGGCATATATTGAAGAACAAGAAAAAGCAGATCAAATAGCAAGCTGTAAATCAAATCATCCTTTGTTGAACAAAGGATTTTGAGAAATGAAGATCCCTCCACCACCTTCTCATTTTCAAGCTACCAACAGTCGTCCATTTGTGCTAGTGCTAGTGCCACAAGTGGTATTGTGGTTCTTCTAATTTAGCCCTACCTACATTATTTAATATGTATGGTGAAGATATTTTTAAAGACCCATATGATTTTTTATCAATGATGGTGGATTATTGACGATTGACATTATTATTGTTTAACTTTAATATGTATCATGACATTCGAGTTTGACTAATATTTGACTATTACTATGGTGGTTTTACTTATTATATAATATAAAATGCTATGTGTGGTGTATTTTGAGCTCAATTACTGCTGCAAATATGTATATATTTCTGATTTTTATATGTTTTGTATGGACAAACCCAAAATGAACTCAACCTCAAAAAAAAATTGACCAAACCTCCGAAGTGAACCCTGAACCCAAACCCAAACCAGTACCAGGACCAGCAACTTAGGTGAATAGAGACAAGGTGTTCATAATTTTAAGCAGTCGTTCCCTATTTCCACATACAACTTCAATTGTTATGATGGATGAAACCTAGGATCATCTAAATTTTCTCACAGTAACCATAGAAAAAGTGCAAAAAATTGACCACAAAATTTGATTATGAGCAAATCCTAGAAATAGGAAGAAAAGCCCCCCACAAAGTTAATACAGGTTCATGTCAAGGAAATTGACTAAAAAGTGAGCTAAAGCCATGCCATTTATAATTCAATGAATGAGCTGAGGGTCCTGTAGAAAGTTCACAAAATGGGCTACACCTATTCCAAGGGATTTATGAATAAGCTATCTGTGGGCATGTCTAGAAATCCGGCTCACAAGTGGGTTGCACCAATGTGAAGGAAACCTATGGTAAATTGCTGATTTCTTGGCCTCAATTCTGAAAGAATCAAAAAAATAAAGAACAAACCCATCATGCTTGATCCATACTCCTAAAAAGCCATGAAAAATTAATCTTTTTTGTTGACCTTTTTTTTAACATTCGTCTGCACTAATCCTCTTTTAAAGATGAAAACTGCCAATGCAGCATCTATGTTGAGAAAAACGTTATCATACACATCATTAATCTGATCCTTTGTGAGGGTGACCCGTAATAAATAACTTGGAAAATTTCTTTGTTTATTTAAAGAATTATGTTGCTTTTGACTTTGCTTTACCCTAAATCAACAAAAAATGGGAATAAGTGATTAGTCATATTAAGAGATCATGAATAAGTAAGCTAAACTTACAATTGATCAGATACTTCATCTGCCCACATTTTCACCCCACTTCTTGGATAAGAAAAGCATTCCTATACTATATTATGCCCATCTACATTGACTACAACATTCTAGCTTTGAGGAAACGATCATTGATTCCATTAAAATTTTAAATTGCGTAGGCTTTATGGAACATACATATTTTCTCTTACTAAAATTTAAAATGGCCTTACACAGCACTTAAAAAGGGTGTGCACTTGCCTGTGGAAGATACCTCTTCTCATGCTAAGTTTGAAACATATATTTACACAATAATTGAAATGAGCATGAAGGTTCCCATCCACAAAATGCAGGGAAAGTTATGAATCCCAATCATCAATCAGAAGATTAAGTGTAATATTAAGGGAGACTTTTAAAGTTGCAGCTACGGCATAAGCACTGAGATAAAACATTAGCATTAAGCTACAGTTGCAATACACTATTAAAATAAACACTACAAGAACCATACTTTACCTCAAAATCTGCCATTGTAATACTAAGATTGTTCATTTCTTCTTGTGTCCATGCCTTTTTCCACCAAGCATATTCAGTAACCTCTATATCCTCACATTTTATAAGATTTTGAGGATTCCTGCTTGCTATTATTCTCTTTATTGCAACTGAGGCTGCTTCCCTGGTTAATGCTGTCAAGTCTGCACCTACGAAACCAGGTGTGCATTTTGCAATTTTTTTGAAATCGAATAAACCTTCTAGTCTTAAGCCTCTTGTAATTACTGACAAGATCTCTACTCTTGAATTTTCATCTGGAACACCTAGACCAATCTCACGATCAAAGCGACCAGGCCTCCGGAGCGCAGGATCTAGAGCATCAGGTCTATTTGTAGCCCCAATCACTAGAACATGGCCCGATTTCTTTTTAGGTGTTTCTTCATCAGATTCTTGGTCCCCAGATATGACCTTCTCATGCGATTCATCCATGCAGGTCAAAAGTTGTATAACAATACGACGCTCCATTTCCCTCTGCAATGTTTCTCTTTTGGCACTTATAGCATCAATTTCATCTATGAATATTATTGAGGGTGCTGTTTTTAATGCTTTTGAAAACAAATTACGAATATTCTCTTCCGACTCACCTGCCATGAGATTCAATGAAATACCACAAAATTGAATCAAACAACAGCATGCATGCAGCCAAAGTACTATTTTGTAATAATGTTATCAAACCATCAAAAGGCTAAATAAATGATTTCGAGAAACAAATTTGCAGGATACAAATTTCATATGTGAAATAAATTAAATATAATGCTATAGAAACAACAAGATCAAGAATGTCCCTAAGGATTCCTCACTGATCATATTAAACATGAGTCGTGTGTGCATCATGAAAATGACATATGCAGTGTATAAGTGTCATGCCACCCGAGAAAAGCATTTCAAAACAAAGGCAACAATTATCTAAATTATTCATTACAATGGAATGTAATCAATGTTTAGATGTGGACTAATTTTGAAGGGCATAATGATGATATCATTTTGGATTGTTGTGAGGTTTACAATTCACCAAATAAGCCCTCCTTTATTTACACAATTAATGTAAGACCAATAGTATATGGATGATAGACAGCAATTCAAGATTGGCTTGTCCTATAGTTAATCATGATCAGACTTCAATGAACCATTTTAATGGTGATAACAGCCACGAAGCCTATAAGCCATTGAGTCTTTTTAATTTGTACATGATTGATCTCAAAATTCATTTTTCGATGGTGACAGAGATGACAGTCCAAGGATAATGAAAAAAAATGCATATTTTTAAGCCAAGTTGATAAAACAGCGGTTGCAAGAGATAATGTAAAGGTTAACCCACATTGATTGATTGTTTCTTGCATTTACCCTTCCTACTTGTACTTACCCTCGTCAATTATGTTTGACTGACAAAAACAGGTAAGACTCTAAAACTACATCTGAGACGACATTCCACAAGCTTCCGCCATTCCTACTATTAACAGACCTTAGGAGGCAACCTACAATCCAACTACAACTTTACATGAGAAACTCCATGGTATTTTAAGTTCTTCCACTTCAGATTTTTTAATCGCTCTGTTTTTGGTACTGGGGGCTTCATGAACAGCTAGTTTCTACGATTTTTGGATTTTCATTCTTTTGTTCCCTTCCCATGTTCACATTCTATGTTACTGAGTATGTCTGATTTGGGTCTGGTATGCGCATCCTTACAGTATGGGTAAGAGTCTGCTCCTGGGTATGCCCATGGTACCGTCTGGGCCCCCAAGTTCATTGTGGGTCCCACAATGACCCAGTTGCCCAAGTGGTACCTTGAGCATACTGAGGGCAAACCCAGGCATACTTGCAGCTTGTGATGCCCAAAAAAGCATCATTTTCAACAAAAATAAAAACCTTGCACTCCCTTCAATGCATGATTTTGCCCTTAGGCAACTTTATTTGGTGTTCACAAATAATTTGACAAACACAAAGCACCAAGAAGAGCATTATTTTCCTCCAAGCTGCCATTGTTGGGTTTAAAGATGGCTTCATTTTTCTTTGAAGACGAGGACCATGGAGGAGTAAGACCTACACCAAAAGGTTAGGAATCATTGCACAAGGTAGATTTAGCCATCAACCGTAAGTAAATCTTTCATTTTTATCAAGTTTTCAGTAATCTTTTCAATACTTTCAAGTTTTTTTTAAAAAAAGGTCTTTTAATGTTTTAATAATTTTGAATATTTTTTTGAGCTTTTCATCCATAATAAGTGGTTATAATGCCAAAAAAGAATTGATTCTCCCAATTGTTGTATTGTTAATTTGTAATGTTCTTTTTATGTTCGGTTCATATGGAATGGTTAGAATTGGATGTTCTAGTTCGATTGCCCAAAGTGCAGAGTTCTTTTAGGTTTGATGCAGCATCGCCTCTTTTGCAACATACAACAATGATTCAACAACTTCCTAGTTGTGGGGGTCTTCTTTTGGAATTGTAACCAATGTGGGAAAAAGCTGTAATGAGCCCAACCTGGCTCTGCCGATAATTCTATTTGATTTTGCACAAGAATAATAATTTTCTAACAAATCAACTTTATTTAATATATTCAATTCCGATTTGTTACTACTCAGCCAACATAACAATTAATTTAAAATGGCGTATTCAATTAACTTCTGGAAATATTGTCAATGAGTTTATTCCAACGTTATTGAATTTACAACTATTACAAATCAACTATGAAATGAAGGTATTTGTAAATACCACATGTCCATGTGCGTCAAACTTCTCAGCCACTGCTCACGCCACCTTGCAGTCTCCACGCAAGAGCTAGACGCGGCCCAAAATGAACAATTCCTCACCCGCAGCTGATGATATATGTCACACGGCCCAACTTGTGACTAACGCAGCTCCTATCGTGGATGCGGATGTGGAAGAACACGGCCCAGCTATCACCCGCATTATTTAAATATAATCCGCCAAGTCTGGACGGTTAAAACCGTACGCAAGAGAGGTATATACGCCAGCTTGTTAATCTCTTGGCTGCTGTAAAAAACGACCTCTTACGCAGGCCACAGTTCAATGCTGAATTCAATTCTCAGAATTAAATTCTTCCTCCAGTCATAGGCACAACAATACAAAGGAAGTGAATTGGTTATACTTCAGCAACCAATTAAAGAATAGCTCCAGGAGAAACAGTCTTCCATATGCTAAACCAATTCAGTATCAAACCCTTATACCTCAGCAAGGGATTCGATTTACAAATCAGAACTTCTCCTCAAAGAAAACAAACAAAATATAATATAATCAATCGATGCTCAACTCCAAGAATGAGCCCATATTTATAATCCTTCTGTAGCCATAGTTTCCAAAAGAAGCTTCAGTTAACCACTCTCTGAAATAACTTCTAAATTATTATAATAATAAAGTATTATTATAATAATGTGGCTTTATTATTAATTAATAACTTATAAGTATTAATTAATAAATATGAGCTCGTGCAATAAATCCAACATCTGCTGCAGGTGATGACTAACTGCCAGAGCCACCCACTGAACTGCCAAGAATGGCAACTGCCAAAAATAGACTTACTATAAATAGTAAGTCCCTAGCCAAAGAACTGCACAAACTGAATATCGTCTGGAATACTGACCACTGCCGATACTGCTCTGCCAGAAATGGAAACTGACCAAACTGACTTACTAAAAATAGCAAGTCTGCCAACTGAGACCCTAAAAACCAGGCATCAGCTCACGAGGGTCACGATGATGAGCTGATCAAGCCATTGCCAATACTTGCTAAAAAGGGGGTCATCACAGTCCGCCCGCCCCAAGATTGCTTGTCCCCAAGAAATCCCTAAGCAACTGTATATCACCATCCACCTGGATCCCAAGGGTGAACCCGTGCAGTATCACTGTCACGCACAACTGGCCCCTGTAGCGCCAACACCCAAATAACTGACATCAAGGACAACATCATCCGAAGACTAACTGTAGGTGCCAATGGGAGAAACAACTCAACGGAACTCAGCCCAACTGAAACACCAACTCTGCCAATACCCGAGGCCCTCCCACCGAAACCAGCCTCTGATAAACTGTCTTGTGTGTATCGATACTGCAAGTGGTCCAACTTGCAACTGCCAATTCCATCTGCAAAGGATGGTACTAACCCATCCCACAACGGATGGTATGAAACTGGAGCCCACCCACATCGATGCAAAACCACATCCTCTGTCTGTGGGTCAACGAAACATGATGAGCACACCTCACAGAAATGTCGATAGAAAGCCCCAAACTCCGTCAATGGCTCATCACTACTAAGTTGGGAATCAGGAGATGGCTCCAATCTCTGACTCCGCATAACTACAGGCTAGGTAGGATCCTGGGCAACCCTCTCAGCAAACCCAACCATCTCAGCAAACCCAACCATAAAATCCTTGTTGGGAAGCATTGTAGCCAAAGTCTCTACAATACTCCCCACTAAGCGTCGTATAACGCAACAGCCTTGAACGAGAGTACCCTCAAATACTCGGTACAAACTCCCCTGCAAGTCTACACTCTCAAGAAGATACTCCATGAATGTCTCAGTGCAATAAAAATTATACGTGGAAGCGTCAACCTGCTTTCCCGCAACCCACAGCTGATCCTCCGGTAAATGTGGCACTGCCAACTGCCTACTGCTACCAGCTGTATGAAATGTGAAAATAGATTTGCTTCCAATAGACGGAAGCAAATCACTATGAGAGCTCGTCTCCACTGATGCTCTCACCTCCTCTATACATGCTGCGCCCAAATCTTGGACGGATGTGTCTGCCACATCATCACGTCCCTCCTCCCCAACCCAAGTAGTAGTTTAGTTGTTAGTTGGTCGGTTCGCTTTAGTTTAGGTGTGTGCTTTGGTTAGTGTAGTTCGAGGAATCCCAATTTGTGAGAAGGTGAGGTACCATACAACACACTCTGGTATTTTCCAAGTAGAATTGTTTGGTTTATTTCTTGGATATCTCTCTGTGAGGTTCTCATGAATTGGAGATTGTTCCTAATAGCCTTATCTTTCGAAAAGGATTTGGCCTAAATTTGGAACGAAGTCGTAGTTGTGTTTTGAGTACTTGAATCCTTTCGATTTCAACATTTGCTCACACTTAATTGCTCTGAGTTCTTTGGAATTTTTCAAGGTGAAGTCGGAATTAGTGAAAATTATACACCTGCTTCAGCGCCACTGTGGTTTTTCCAAACCCTTTACAAGCTTCAATGCTTGTAAGCCAAAACAAAAGACGAAAAGAAAAGAAAAGCAATATCAAAAGAAAGAAAGAACTCATGATAGGGGAAAAGAGTTGGTCTGGGCAGTGGGTATGCTCTCCATTGATCCTGGATTTCGACTCTCCAACCTAAATTAAAAGATGAGAAAAAGTGAGAAAAATGAAGCAATTTGGCTCCGGGTGTGTGAATATCTCTACTGGTGCTACTCAATAAAAAATGCTAAAGGTAGAGCAATGTTCGTGGTTGATCATAGCGATAACCTCGTCAAGGCTATGGACGCTTGACTGGTGGCGAGGCTCTATCCAGGATGCTTTTGGAGTAAGGATATCAAAATAGCTAAGTCCAATGGCTCTAAGATGCTCTCTAGAATCTTGTCGAGTGGGGAATAAATACACTTGCACACACATGGGCAATCGAGAATGAGGACTCTTGGCTCAATTTGTGGTTTCTTCCATTTTGAGTGCATTTCCTAATTGTTTGATGGGTTAAAATGGAATTGATCGAAGGTTCTTGGTTCCAAGCGAGTTTTATCCTTGAAATGTTCAGGAACATTTCTTTGAGTGGATGCTAGATGTTGTGAGGTTTTCACACCATCACCCCATTGTAAATGGGGACCCCCTCTTTTTTGCTTTGGCAATAGGAGTAGTGGTCTTAAGTGGTTTAGTTGGTAGCATCTTCAAGTCTCTGAATCGGTGAGAGAAAGAGAGAGTGAAGTCAGTCAAGTCTTTGGGCTAGAAGGTAAAATCTTCCTCAAGTAGGTAGGCATAGGGGAGTGGTCAGTGAATTTTGAACTAAGTATGAGAGTGAAAAGGTGTGCAAGGGTGATATTAACATTTAGATCAGAGATCAGACGAAGTGCAATTGAAGACAAAGCAAGTTCTTGCAAATCCATTTTCATAAGCTTGAGAAGGCATAAAAAAAGACTAAGTTTGGGGCAAAGCATATAAGCTAAATTTCCCAAGGGCAAGGAGGAATCCACCTGCCCTTGGGATTCATAATCCCAACACACCTAGGACTTCCACCCTCCTCTCTTGACTCAAAATCCCATCCCACCTTCAAATTCCACCTAAGGGTGGGTCCCTTAAGATATTAAAGTGGCAACAAGGCATGATGTGAGGGCCAAATCTCAAAAGGAGAACTGAGAATCAGATTCAGAAAGTGGGAGCAAATATGAGAAATCAGACTTCAACATGATCAAATCAGACTGAATTAAGAAAGAAACTTGTCGTCAAAACCAGATTGGAGATTGATGGGGTTAGGAGGTATGAAATGATGAAGAGCAAGTTAAGTTCAAATGGGAAAGAATCCCAAGGTAGGGGCGAATCCGCTCCCTGCCTGGGATTTTCAATCCCAACATCCCCTTGATTTCCGCCCCTTCAAACAAAGGCAATTCAAAGCAAAATTTGAGGAAGAAATCAAAGGCAGCAATCATGACATCCACCCGAGACAATGGCAAATCAATCAAACATGGGATGGTAGAATGTTGAAGAAAAAAGGGGGGCATTGATGAACGACAAGGTAAGAATCCTATGGGAGGGGCAGAATTCGCAGCTTCCTTGGGATTCCTAAAACCAAGGAATTCATGATTTCCACCCTGCATTAGTGAGAAAAACATGAAGACATGGAAGAGTAAAATCCAGATCCATGGAGAGTGGAATATGGGGATTAATGGTAAGTTGTAAATATGAAGCCTAATCAAAGCCGAGAATGGAGAGTTATGAGGTTTTTGGGCCTAAAATTAGACAGAGTCAAGTAGTGAAAGGTGAGGAAGCTGTCCCAAGGAGAGGGCGGAATCTGCCCACTACTTGGGATTCTCAGTCCTAAGAAGGATTAAAATTCTGCCTCTATCAAGCAATAAATTCTCTAAACCTCAATCAAGTCCAAATTCGCTACAAAGCAAAACGAAGGAGAATGATGAGATGTTTATTACAGGCATGAAGGACAAAGTAAAATCCCAGAGGTACAGCGGAATCCGCTGCCCTGTTGGGATTCCAAATTCCCAGTCAACCTCTGAATTCCGCCTTTGGCAAGAGCAAAATCCCAACGACATCATGATTTCCACCATGAGATGGAATTGTTTTTAAACATGTCTTTGGCTCTTAAATTGCATGGAGAAGAACAAAAACAAGGGCAAATGCTAATAGGGACAACCTTTTGACAAGCAGAGATGAAATTGTGAACTAGATCAAAGTTAGAAATGAAGCAATCTGACCTTAAAAATCCGAGTTTCAATCCAAAACCGAAGAGGAAACAAAGGGAAAAGAAGTGGAAGAAGGCAAAGGAGTGATTGAAATTTGATAGAGGACATAGAATTTGTCCCAAGGAGAGTGTGGATTCCACCCTCTGCTTGGGATTTTAATCCCAACATCCCCTTCATTCCCGCCCAGAATCAGGCTCCAGCTAACAAGGCAAAGGACGGGTGTAAACATAAATTTTAATTGAACAAAACAAAGCCATTTCCCTCATGTACTCAAATCGGTCTTTGTGGGAGGTAAAAGGAATTAAATTTAATTAATTTATTGGCCCAACTAGGCCAGGTCGGCCCCCTCTATAATCGTGCCTCTTTAACTCTCAAATTGCCTATATAAAAGGACAGGACATGATCCATTTCAGCATCATTTCAAAACAAACTCACCTCTGCTAATAGCGAATTAATTCCCTAAGACAGCAGATCACATTGGAGAAGGAGTGAGTCCTCTTGTGGAAGACAACAATTGCATCCTTCGTCAATAATTGAGAGCTTCAAGGGCATCAGTTTTGAACATTTAAGGTGGAGTTCCTTCAAAAATCAGAGGTTGGAGGGTGAAAAATCAACAAATCTGGGCATGCTATATTGAAAACTCATTTGTTTTTCCAGATTTCAACATAATTTAATTTCAAAATTTGCAAAGAGGAAGATCTTAAACTTGAAGAAAATACATTTTTGCTTCCTTGTGTTGGTGTTGATGTAAATTTGTTTCTTGAAATTTTAAGATTTCCATTATTTCATCAGCTTAATGCCTCTCTCTTGTTTTACAAGGAAAATTGTTGAAGGAGGAAGCCAGGAGGACAAAGAGATTGTGGCGAGATCAAGCTCAAGCTCAAAGGCTTCAAAGGAGGGGGTTCAAATCAAGTTCCAAAGACAAATTTGAAGCTGAAGATCAAGTATGCATGTTAAAAAATTCAGGAATCGCAATAAACTCAGTTTCTTGTGTTCATTCAGAATTTTACGATACTGACACTTTCTTTAAGATTTTTATGTGTTTTATAAAAAATGTTTGGAAAATCTTGAAAAAAAATATTATATGGAGTGGCAGTTAATGAAATTTCCTCACCAAAAATTTTATGCTTGAGAAAAAGACAACCTACACATGCCTAGGCAACACCTAGTATGGATTGAGAACTCAATTTCTTATGTTTATTCATAATTTAAATATAAATTTAAGTGTTTTACACAAAAGGATGAATGAATGAATGATTTTAATGACGTCCACGAGGCCCAGCAGCCTAAGGGACCAAAGGAACACTCAACCTTAAACGATTTCCATAATCTTTTCCAACTCCGATCTTCTTTTATGAATCTTGACCAGCAAACCCGCAGTTTGGTTGACCGTATCCTCTTCAAATAGATTGTTCATGCTGTCCACTTTCAAAATGGTTTCATACTTAGCCCGAATATCTTTATATGTTGCGCAGTCCATGAGAAAGTGTCATTCAGTTTCAATTGCGCCCGTCCCACAAAACATGCAAGTTCTCTCCTCCCAAGCCTCTTTGGGCCTCTTCCATCTGCCTGTCTCGCACCTAAGATGATGTAATCCTGTCCTCAAATGTGTCATTAGCAGCCTTGCTTTCCCTTTAATAGCAGCCCCTAAGTATGTTTTCTCCCCATGTTCCCCGGTTGGGTTGAACACTTGCATATAGTAAGTCTTTTTTCGACCGATGTTATTAAACCACATGACACTCTGAAACTTCTCAATGACAAACATTTTTATATCCACATTTGTATTAGGACACTCATGTAGCTTAATATTCCATTTATCCAACCACTTATTATTTTGCTTCATCCATGTTTTCTTTCTACGAATAAAATCCTCATCCTTCACAATTTTCGGCCATCACTAGTCTTGTATGTTTTCAACCATCTTTAAGTAACTAAGTAACCGAGTAATCGTTGAAGCTTCCAACGGAAAAGTCCCATCTTCCGCTAAAAGGATATCATAGCGTACGGATGTCTTAACTTTGAGATTGCTTGTAATTAGGTGCTTCTAAATTCTCTCTAGCTGCCTCCAACCGCAGTTTGACAGGCTACCACCCCACACCTCACAGCCATAAAGAACTGCCGACATGACCAGCAAACCGAAAAGAGTCTTCCTGGTTTTCCAGTCCCATAGATCAGTCGTTCTGTATCTGTTCTGGAGTAAATACAAGGCTTTCCAGCACCCCTGTAACCTTTTTGCACGACAAGTCTCCCAACTGAGTTTATAATGAAAATCAATCCCAAGATACTTGTATTCTTTCACAATTTCCAGAGGGCTGCCTTCAAAAAGGAATGTAATATGCTTTTGTTTTCTCCTTAAAGAGAAAATCATGATTTTTGTTTTGGTAATATTCACCTACATTCCAACCTTCTGGCAAAAGCACTCTAAGGCCCTTAAGTGATCTCTCAAACCTTAAGTCATTTTTTATATTAAAATAAGATCATCAGAGTACAAAAGAAGCTTCACAACATACCCTGCCAAATGTACACCTTCCCCATCCGTTTTATTTAACCAAGTTTCTAATCTATCAATGTATAGCCCAAACAAGGTTGGGGATAAAGGACATCCCTGTTTAACACCAATGTCACTACCAAACATTCTGACATTCCTTCATTAGTCCTGATTTTGGCTCTAACTTTGTCATATAATTTGTGCACTACAACTCGATAATTGTCAGGGATACCCAGTTCTATCATTTTGTTCCATAACTTGTCCCAAGGTATCGTATCAAAGGCTTTCTTAAAGTCTACAAAACAGCAATAAGCTTCTCCTCCCTGATTATCCCATATTTTCTCTATTAAATGACAAAGAGTGATGCAATGGTCAATGGTGGAATGCCTAGATCCGAAACTTGCTTACCCTCTGGCCCTTTTCCCCTCACCTTCTGCCCAACTGTTGATTATGTATTCTATCATGCTCCCGAACAGTTTGCCAAAAAGAGGGTTGACCATAATAGTGCGGTAGTTAGATGGATTATTGATGTCACCACTTTTAAAAAGAGGGATAACCACACTAGTAACCCAATCCGCCGGAAAACCATCACAAATGACATGGTTGAAGATACCATGTATGTGAGGCGCAAGGATTTCTGCTCCCCATTTTAAAAATTCAACTTGTCGCCAATCAATATCACTATCTTTACCACTTGCCAGTTTCTTTATCCCAAGCTTGATATCTTCAACCGTGAAGAGTTCCTCAGAAGTATTCACTATGGGAGGACATTATTCTCGTGAGGTCATTCATAGAGCAACTTTGCATATTCAAGCCATTGAGCATCTGTAATAGTGTTCTCAATTTGTTCTCTCTTTTGCTACAACTCTTTTCAAAACTTTTTGTGGTCGTGTTTTCCAAGGGATATTAACTCTTTCCTTCTAGTCTTAACATACTCTTCCTTCTTTGCTTGAATCAATTTTGTATACCACTTCTTTAGTTCTTTGCTAACATCCTTCCCTTTTATGGATCTCTTTGCAGCCTTTCATTCCTCATCGTACCATGGATTTGTCGAAAACGTATTAGTAGCCCTCTTCCTACTACATGTTCTTTTACATGCATTTAGAGCCTTGTGAATTATAGAAATCAGCAAGCTGCTATTAACATACTTGCATTCCTCCTTAACCTTGCCACACACAGAGAGGTTATTCATTTCAAAAAATTGCTGCTCAAGCCTCGCTTTGAAGATATTCTTGTTTTCTTGATTTAAGAGGATCTTGCCTTTGTTCGCTGCTTTCTTTTGCATGTGGGAATCTTCTTTATTGTGTAAGTTGTTTGAAGCGAAGTCCAACTTAACAAATAAAGGCATGTGATCAGACTTCATCTCTATAGGGCAATCACCAATTTCAAACTCAAGAACTCTAGTTGTGAGGTTTTACGAACAAATTACGTAATCAACCACACTTTGCCCATTGTATGTTTTGCACGTGATAGCCCCCGAATTTGGTCAGCCTCTCATCCTGTTGCAAATAACCAAACCAAACAAACTACACAACCCCAGTTATTCTGATCCGAAATGTGAGACACCTCCATTACCGTCTTCTGATGTTCTTTTCCAAGATTGATCGCTGCCCTCTACCAACCATATAGGGTTATCATCTCCTTTTTCACTGCCAAGCAGCTGCAAAGACTGATTATTTGTTGTTTTAGCATTGAAGTCCCCAACTAACATTATTTCACCGCTGATGTTGATTACAGAAATATCATTTTTCAAAGAAGCATACAGATCTTCCCTATCTAAATTTTGCCTCTTATAGATCTTGGAGTTTTGTGGGGCAAAGTAACATGCAGCCACCCTAAAGGTTATCTCATTCACTATAATTTGCAGCCAAATATATTGTTTATTTGAGTCTTCCTTTTCAAATTTCACAATGCCATACCACTTTTCATGTATAAGCATCGTGACCCCACCATGCCCTTTCCCTGTCTCATTCCCTTTATTCCAAACTAAAAAATTTCCTATAGCCTTCGAAATCTGGCACCTTGCAGCCACCATGCTCATGTGTTTCCACCAAAATGATAACATCATTTCCCTCTGCTATGGGCCCCACCCCAGGACCTCTTCTCCAAGGGTAACCTCTGCAGTTCCAACTCACAACCTTTAAGTGGTCCTATGGGGCCCCAAATACCTATTTCTCCTTTAAGAAACGCTCACTAATTTGGGCTTTCCCATTCTTCAGCCAAGCCCATTTCCCCTCATTCCTTGCTGTTTTTACCTTTTCCCACTCTTTCCTTTGTTCTTCTTGCTGGGAAAAAGTTAGATCTTCATCTAGATAGAAGTGTGTGCCTCTAAGTAGCCTTCTGTTTCGAAGGATCATATTCTTATCCTCCACATTTTTCAAGGTAACGCATATGTGCCTGTCTCTCCCTCCATCTATATGTTTGTCAAATCATATTTGCCTGCTGAATACCTCCTGTCCACTTCAGCTGATCTCTAAGAAAGTCTCTCGTTTAAATGTCAGTTCTCTCTTTTTCTCCGAAATCTTTCACTCCTTTGATAATGATATTTGTCACTTTGTTACGCTTGTCTTGTCCCTCTTTTATTTGTATTTTGACTTGTTGTTAAATCATTCCCTTTTGTTTGTTTGCTGATCCGTTAACAACTTGAGACCAAGCTTTGGCCTCTTCTATCTACACCCTTAGTTGAGACTCTTTAAATTCCATATCAACTAAGGCTGATTGAATTTCCTTTAATTGCATTGTATCATTTTCTTTTCTTAATTCTGATCTCTTACTTCCAGCTGCTCTCCATTGCTTCAATTCTTGTTTTATGGTTTCTAGTTCTTGCTGTCCTAACTCCATTTTGACCTGCATGTTTGAGATTTGTTCCTTTAGAATTTCATTTTCCCTTTCGATTTTGCTTGTATACTCTATTGCTTCATACACTTTATTCTCTCCTTCCCAACTTCTTGCTTCTATGACCTCCGTCCTCTTTTTTATTTCCATGAGCTGCTCAACAAATAGTTCCTAGGACCACGTTAGCATTGTTGAAGTTGAGCTGTAGAAGATTTTGCCCTCTAGATTCTCTTCAATGCTATCAACTTTATTCATTGGGTCTATTTTTCCATGATACACCAATGACCTAAAGTTTTTTCCGGTCTCAACCTGCTCTTGAATCCTCTCAGTTTCTTTCTCTTCCTGTCATGAGTGTTGAAGTTGGGTTATAGAAGATTTTGCCCTCTAGATTCTCTTCAGTGCTATCAATTTTATTCATTGGGTCTATTTTTCCCTGATGCACCAATGACCTGAAGTTTTTTTCGGTCTCAACCTGCTCTTGAATCCTCTCAGTTTCTTTCTCTTCTTGTCCTGTTTGCTCCACATTCGTGTGGTCAATCCCATCCGAGATTCTATTCACCCGCCGTAAGATCATTGCAAAACGCTTCTTATGTAATTGTTTTAACTTCCGGATCTGTCTACGCCTTAAGATACCTTTGTATTGTTTTGCGTTAACCAGTATCAGTCTTTCATCTGTATTACCTGCCTTCTTTTGGAGAAAAATCTAGCATGACTGCCTCCCAAACCCCAGCCAAACCTTCTGTAGTGTTCTTAGGTCGAGGTGTTGTATGCACATTTGACTGCTTACAGCCCTCCTGATATAGAAAGTTCAGCATTTGACCCAACAGCTGATGATTGGTGTTAAAACCGACACCTCCCAGTACATTTGATTGAAGAAATAGTTTACTACCTACTGGATTATGAGAGTCATATATATTTGGGTCATGACAGACCACTACAAGACTCCCCTCTGTCTTATTGTGACTGAGTGTCATTATATAACTGCGAGGTGTGTTTTATGATAGAACCAATTTTGTATGTTGTGCTAGAGGCAGCTTGTGTTTAACCCATATTTGTTTTAGTTTTGCCAAGATTTGTTTAGAATATCTTGAAAAGGGGAAACAGACAAAAGAAATAATATAGAATAAAATAGAGAGGGCAGAAAGGTCTGACTCGACAAAAAAAACTGAAGAAATTCCAGATAAAAATAAATATGTTGTAGAAACACGCCAATCTTTATTTTCATATGGAAAAAACTTTTCTTAATGATTTAAAATAAATATGTTGTAGAAACACGCCAATCTTTATTTTCATATGGAAAAAACTTTTCTTAATGATTTAAAACAAAGTCGTTTGGCTAAGATTAGACAATATCCGCTACATGAATCGTACCTGATACTCCAGAGACCACTTCCGTAGCCGAAATCTTGTAGAAGGGAACACCTGCCTCGTTGGCTATGGCATGGGCCAATTTGGTTTTCCCACATCCAGGCGGCCCGTGCAACAAAATACCCTTCATGGGCTGAACTCCCAACCAAGGATAAATTTCCGGATGAAACAGAGGGTAAATAATCTCCATTACTTCATTGATTACTCCACTCAACCCGCCTAAATCTTTAAACATAACCCGACTATCTAACCCCTTATCTTCCTTCTTAACTTCAAACTCCCCTCGAGATTCTTGCTTCTCCTTGGAATCGCTAACTATTCCATCCAATTCATTAACATTTTCAGTACACAGTTCAATGTTGATATCCATCGTAGTGTTCTCCTGCGTGATCTTAGTTGACTCCGAGGATTTTGGAGAGGAAGTATTAACATTGGCGCCGTAGTTTGTTCTCAACACAGAGTTCATGAGACCTGGGAAAGATGTCGGATTCAATTCGAATTGTGACCCGCTGCTGTCGCTTTCTCCTGATGATGATGCTTCCTCCTCCTCATCATCATCTTTTTCTTCTTCTTCTTCTTCTTCCTCTTCATGGAGTCTGTTGCGCTTTCTGTTTTGATGTTTTTTGTTATGTTGGAGGGTTTGGATGGCGCGGAGAACTATTGTACGAAAGAAGTCTTCCTTGTGACGTCTGTACTCGCGATAATTTGTTCTGAGATAGTTGACAGCGGCATCGAGGTCGTGGAGGTCGTGGTTAATGGCGTATTGCTCAACCCGCTGAAGTATCAGACGGTCAAAGAATGAACGATCGACAGTGCGCAACTTGACACACCTCGTTTTATGCCTCATTATGATCACGATTCTCAGATTGTAGGCAGCACAAAATTAAACACCAACGAAATCCTGATTGGCCTGTTTTCGATAGCCTTCGATTACTCACTCTTCACCTCGCGATACTGTCTGTTATTTTGTAGTGTAACGTGCTATTTGACTCAGAGATTTGTCAAGAAAGTGGCTACTGTGATTCGAACATTGTACCAATGATATCGTCGCCACTGAACCAGTGCCCTCAAGACTGACAATCCTAAATTTGGATGAATGAATGTAGGATTATAATGACGGCCACCAGATTTTGGTTGGCGGAATTTGTGCATGCTGGAATTGCCAATTCTAGAATTGAATCTATTCTAGATTTGTGCTATTCTCAAAATGAATTCTAGAATATGGCTGTCCTGTTTGGTTCCCCTGGAAGATGACTGAGAAGATGCAAATTCTGTGTTTGGTTCCACACAACTAGAATTGGAATTGAAATTTTGTTTTTGTACACATACACATATATACACACACATATACACACATACACATGTGTATACACACACACACATGTGTATATATACACACATATACGCACATGTGTGTGTATATACATGCACAAACATGTGTATATACACACACATGTGTGTGTGTATATACACATGTACACACACATGTATATACACATACATACATGTGTATATATACATATGTATACACATATACACATGTGTATATATATACACACACACGTGTGTATACACACATATATACATATATACACATACACACATATACACACATGTGTATATAGATATGAGTATGTATATACATGTGTGTATATATACACACAAGAGTATATTCACACACATATACACACATGTGTATATACATATGTGTGTATATACACTCATGTGTATATATACATACATGTATCTATACTATATATGTACATGTGTGTATATACACTCATATGTATATATACATACATGTATATATACACACATATATATACACAGATTTATATATACATTCTGATAGCAATATAATATTAACACAAAAATGGGAATGAATTTTCCTTCACAAAATAATACTCTCAATTCCAATTCCAAGCCCTGAGGGGAAATTGTGGAATGCTCAAAAAGGCTCAAAATTAGAATTTGCATAACCCTATTCCAATTTTTAATTTTGGAACCAAACAGGTAATTGAACATTTTGAGAATTCGGAAATGCCAATTCCCGTTCAATTCCAATTCCACCCCTCAACCAAACGGGCCCTAAGGGATCACAGATTCACACTGTTAAGTAATTTCTATATTCCTTTCCATGTTGACCTCCTACTACATGTCTTGGTTAATCTTAACCTCCTCAAATAAAGTGTGCATGTTATCGGCCTTTTTGATGATTTTGTATTGAGCATGGATGTTTTCATACGTTGTGCATTCTATGAGAAAGTGTCAATTCTCTCTCAATTGCACTTGTTCCGCAGAACATGCAAGTCCTCTCTTCCCACACTTCTTTGGGCCTTTTCCATCTACATGTCTCGTATCTGAGATTATGCGAACCCGTCCTCAATTGTGTCGCTAACAGCCTAGCTTTCCCTCTAATAGTTGCCCCTAGGTATGCTTTCTCACCATGTTCCCGAGTTGGGTTGATGTAGTGAGCCTTTTATTCGACCCATGTTATTAGTCCACATGACAGTCTAAAATTTTTCAATGACAAACTTTTTTATTTCCTCATTGGTATTAGAACACTCTTGTAACTTGATGTTCCAAATGCTCAACCATTTTATATTTTATTTCATCAAGTTTTCTTCCTGCAACCAAACGCTATTTCATCGCAATTTTGGGCCATCATTGGTTATCCATGTTTTCAAGTTTCTTTAAATAGTTTATTAACTAAGTTATCATTGTCGCCTCCAACGGGAAAATACCGGCTTCCGCTAATAGAATTTTGTATGGCACTAAGGTTTTGACTTTGAGACTGATTGTGATTGGGTGCTTTTGAATTCTCTCTAACTGTCTTCATCCACATTTTGTCATGCTACCTCCCCAAACTTCACAGCCATAAAGAACAACCAGCATGACCAGCGAACCAACAAGATTTTTCTTGGTTTTCCAGTCCCAAAGTTCAACATTTTTTCATCTATTTTGAAGTAGATATGACGCTTTCCATCCCCGTGTTTCCTTTTTGTTCTACAAGTCTCCCAACTTAGTCTATAATGGAGGTCAATCCCTCGATATTTATATTCTTTCACAATTTGTAACGAGTTGCCTTTGAAAAGGAAGGTAGTTTGTTTTTCCTTCCTCTTCAAAGAAAAAATCATGATTTTTGTTTTGGTAATGTTCACCTACATCCCCACTTCCTGACAAAAGTGTTCCAAAGCCCTTAAGCGATCTCTTAATCCATGAGTTGTTTTTGATATCAAGATAAGATCATTGGTGTATAAAAGTAACTTCACCACATATCCTACCAGTTGGACCCCTTCTCCATATGTTTTGTCTAATTAAGTTTCTAATTTATCAATGTATAAACCAAGCAAAGTGGGGGATAACTGACATCCTTGCTTAACACCAATGTCACTACCGAAACATTTGGACATTTCTTCCTTAGTTATGATTTTGGCTCTAACTCTCTCATATAGTCTATGCATTGTCGCTCTATACAAATCCAAAATGCCAAATTCTTCCATTATGTTCCACAACTTGTCTCTAAGCACTGTGTCAAAGGCTTTCTTGAAGTCTGCAAAATATCAATATGCTTCTTCCCCCTGATTGTCCCATATTTTCTCTATCAAATGTCGGAGGGTGGTGCAATTATCAATGGTAGAATGTCTAGGCTTGAAATCCTTCACCTTCTGCCCAACTATTGATTCTACGCTCCACCATGCTCCCAAAAAGTTTTTCGAAAAGAGGGTTGACCATAATAGTGTGATAATTAGATGGGTTATTGATGTCCTCGCTCTTAAAAAAGAGGAATAACCACACTAGTTGTCCAGTCCACCAGAAAACCATCCTGAATGACACCATTGAAGACTTCTTTTATGTGAGGGGCAATGAGCTCAACTCCCCGCTTTAAAAAATCAGCATGAAACCTATCAATGTCACTTGCCTTACCACTTGCTAATTTATTTATTCCATGTTTGATATCATCCACCGTGAAGAGTTCCATCGAAGTTTTCACTATGAGAGGAGAGTTTTTTTCGCGTGCTTGCTCATAAAGTAACTTTGCATATTCTAACCATTGAGCACCTATAATATTATTCTCAGTTTTTTTTACTCTAATGTAGTTCCTTCCAAAAGTCTTTGGGATTGTGTTTGCTAAGAGATATTAACTCCCTCATTTTGCATATTTCTTATTGATTTCTTTGCTCGGATCTTTCTCTTTTATAGATCTCTTGTCTGCCTTACATTCTTCATCGTACCACAAATTTGCCAGAAAAGTAGTTGTTGCCATCTTCCTACTGCAAGATCTTTTACATGCCTTTAACACCTTGTGTATAATAAGAATCAACAAGCTATTATGCACATGACCAATCTCCTTATTGACCCTTTCATATGTCAATATATTGTCTATTTCATGAAGTTGTTGTTTAAGCACGACGCTGAATATGTCCCTATTTTCCTGATTTATAAGGATTCTTCCTTTATTAAATTGTCTTTTGCCTATGGGGGTCTTGTTTATTGTGTGGATTACTTGGAACAAAGTCCAACATAATAAAGAGAGGCATGTGATTTGACTTCATCTCTATAGGACCTTCTCCAATGTCAAACTGTATCACTCTAGATGTAAGATTTTGAGAACAAATAATGTAATCCACCACACTTTGTCCATTGTATGTTTTGCAAGTGATACCCCCTAAAGTTGGCCAGTCTCTCATGTCGTTGCAAATAACCAGGCCAAATAGAGTACACAACCCCAATAATTCTGCCCCAAAATGTGAAACACCCTCATTGTTGTCTTATGAAGCGTTTTTCCAAGATTGATCACCACCCTCTTCCAACCATAAAGGATTATTCTCCCATTTTTCACCATTACTCAGATGTAAATATTGATTGTTGGTTGTCCTTGCATTAAAGTCCCCAACTAGCATTATTTCCCCTGAAGTGTTGAATAAAGAGATATATTTTTTTAATGAAGCATACAGGTCTTCATTGTCTAAGTTCCTTTTCTTATAGAACTTAGAGTTTTTTGGCTAAAAGTAGCAAGCAACCAACATGAAAATTGTCTCATTTATTGTTATCTACAGCGATATGTATTGTTTATTTGGATCTTCTTTTTCAAATTTTACAAATCCATACCACTTCTCCTTTATAAGCATTGTGATTTCACCGTGTCCTTTACTTGTTTCATTCCATTTGTTCCAAACTGAAAATTTATTGTAACCTTCAAAATACATGACAATGCAATCGTCATGCTCATGTGTTTCAGCAATAATAATAATACCAGTCCCCTCTATTGTGGGACCCAACCTAGGACCTCTTCTCCATGCATAACCTCTACAGTTCCCACTTACTAGTACACTTAAGTGATCCTGTGGGGCCTGTAATGTCCCCAATTTATTAAAGTGACAATTAATTAAATTAATTTTTATTAAGTTGTCAAAAATAAATAAAATATTTAAATGACGACTTAATATTAATTTATTTAATTAAATTAAAGTATTATTAAATGTCACTTTATAATTATTTTCTTGAAAGTTCAATTTTAAAATTAAAAGAGGGAAAATGTAAAGACAAGCAAAGGGAATTTCAAGAGTCTTATTGGAGGATTCTAATAAGGCGGCTTGGGCTTCTTCTTGGGCATGCTTGGTTTTATGTTTGGTTAATTAATTTTTCTCTTGGAGAATTTGGGAGTTTCAGGCTTTCAATTCATAATTGTCAGGACGGAAAACGTTGGTGATTTGGTCGATTGGATGGAAACCCATTTCGACTCTTGTGGTGAATTCGCAACAGAGTTCACATTTGTGTCAAATCTGTAAAGTCTTCTTGAAGACAAATTATAAAGTTTTTCCATTATTTCACAATTATATTTGGGTAAGTGCACAAAGATGGGGGGCTAAAAAGGGGGTATAAGATGCCACTTTTTTCTGAAATCAACAAACTCTGAACTTCAATGAGAAATTGAGGATAGTTACACTCAAAATTTTAAAAATGTAATAAAAACAATAGTTGTTCTACTCCGAATCTGGTTTCTAAACTACTAATTCATTTTAGAAATGGTGGAGATTAAGGCCCTCAAAAAGGGGGAGCACAAAAAGTGGTCCTGTTTTTTGTGAAAAACATAACATAACATCTGGTGTGCTCTCCCTAAAATGTTAACTTTAAAAAAAAAAAAAATTAATCACTCTGGTGAGAAATTAGCTAACACCACCTAGTTTATCCCAAATTTTTATACTAATTTTTTTGACGAAAGTTTTATTTTTTGCCATTTTCCGAAGTGGACACATCCTAAAAATGTGAAATTTTTGTGTTCTCCCCCTAGAAATCATTGAAAACTAATTGAAAATCAAAACTTCTTTTTTTAAAGTGTGTAGAATGGAGTCTAGTTTCTAAAAATGCAATTTTTTTCAAATTCAATGAATGAGCCAAAATCTAAGCCCAAATTAATACACATTGGTTTTTTACAAAACTCGAACATACTTAGAAAAGAAATTAGAAATGAAAAGCCTAACATAATGAGAATTCAAAATAAATTATATGGTTATATAGCTATCAAAGAGATTTACAATATCACGCCATCTAATTTTATCATTATTGAACCACATGCAAACCTGATAGGGAGCACACAAGAAAAATATTTTTTTTTCTAGGTTTGTTGGAAAACACGTCTTAGACCTGTTTGAATCCTCCAAGCCTTTGGGTTGGAACTCCAAGGCAAATCCAAGCCTTAGGCTTGGTAAACTTCAATGTCGTCAAAAGTGTGCACGCGCTATAGTGCGTACGCACTATAGGACGTGCGCGCTATGCAAATTTATGGTTTACATAGCGCATGCGCACATTTATGGTGCTAGAAATTCTAATTTTCTATCTAACTGATGATTTTCATATTGATGAACATGTGTAATAATTTGTAATGTCCCTTTTCTGGATTATATGGACACTACGTGAATTATAAGATTCCTTCCTTCAAATGTTTACTTAACACAATGGAAATCAAATGGAAATGCATATATAATAATGAATGCTATATGAATTATTTGTAATCTGACTGCAGTACAATGAATTATCTAAGTATATATGACTGGTAATTCCAAATGCTACAATGATGGAACATGAATGTAGCTATAATGAATAATATGTATGACTGGTAATTCCAAATGCTCTACTACAATTAAGAATGCAATTGTAATACAATGGTTGTTTCTGATATAACAATGTATATTATGCACGATACCCTGTATTGTTGTATCTGATCTTTCTTATGTGATATATGTTGCAATCAACAGGATAACCAATGATCTCAGGTAGAGATATGTCGTCTCTGATATTCTGATATTATATATGCAATGGTCTTTGTTATAGGAGTCATCTCTAATATTTATATGATGTTATATGCTCTTTAATGATGTCTTTGATATGCAATTAACATGCCTGCACTGAATGGTTGTTATCGCAACCTGCTATGCTCTTATTAGCGAGTGCATTCTAGGAAGTGAAATAGGTTATATAAAACCAATTTGTCTTCACTGCATTAGGAGAATCGATCAGCTGATATAAATATATGCTCTTGAATTGCAAAGAGGCATGGGTGGAAAGTTTTCACCCTTCATTACTAGTAATTGTTATTTACTCATAATAATCACTTGTGATTATTATGAGTAATCAATATGATTAATCATAATAATCATAAGTGTTATTGAAAATGCGAGCCCGAAAAGACCGTTAATTGCATTATGTTTCGATGTTTTTTCAGCCCAGAATACCATCGTCTAGGAAGATGTGCATAGTCCAAGTCCATGAGTCGGAAGTGATGCCCGACCATGGAAACAATAGTCCCGATGATACCCATCTTCATCGTCTTCACAATATGCAGAGATGTATGTGAACTATCATGCTTAATGCAAAATTCCATGAATGCAAATGTGGGTGCATCTATGCATGGTATGATGTTCCATGTATGTACTAACGTGCATGGAATATAATATCATGGATGGATGTATTTGTATGGCAATGATATGAATGTTTTGGTAATGATAATGCGGTGGTAACTATGTGAATGTGTATAATGGAATATTATGACTGATATATATATATGAATGATACACCTATGTGGATGGATATGCAGAAAGTGTTTGTGCTTCATGATGGAGATATAGTAGATCATTGAAATAAATCTGACTATTATGCAAAATGTAGGGAATGTTTGATAATGTAAAAGACAAGGTATGTTTACTTCTCATTTCCCCTATTTACATGTTTGTTGTTTTTTTATTAAAATAGCAGGGTATCATAGTGTCCCCTCCTTAAAAAATGCTTGCCCACAAGCATTTTATTTTTCTGCTCTTATGGGTTTCTTCTAAAAAGTGATGCAGATCCTGGATGTTCCATCTTTCTTTGTGATTAACTCAACCCTTGAATGAGTTTTGCATTTTGAGTTTTGTAAAAATTTCTTGAGGTTGCAAGGAAGTGACCGCCTGATTATAGGAAATGTGATTGGATCCAGTGAAATTGCCCTGGTTTGGAGTCCGTAAAGGATGCGGTTCCTTTTTCCTTTCTTGAAGGCAATGGTTTATTTGTTAATTTCCTTCTTAAATGGTACTATGCTTTTCATCCATGGCAGTCCTAAAATGAGATCAATATTCCCTAACTCAAAAATGTGGAATTGAGTCGAATAAGTGTAATCTCCAAGTCACAAATTGAAGGGGAGAGTTATGGTTTTGCAAAACATGACTGCTCCATTGGCTAATTTAATTTTAATGTTGTTGCATTGGAGTTTCGGTATGTTGTATTCTTGAGTCCAAGCCTGACTGATAAAGTTGTGAGTAGAACCGCTATCCAAAAGTACCTTTATGCTTCTTCCCTCAATTTGTCCCTGAATTTGAAAGTTGTCTAGTGTAGGTCCCTCTAGGTTGGCTAGGGTTCATTCTTCTTCTTCTGAATATTCCTTTTTATTGTTTTGTGGGGTAGGTTGTTTTTCAAATTCTTCTTCGATATGAAAGAAGAGGTTGTCATAGATCATGTGCTCCTTGAATTCATAGAGTGGATTATGTGTGACCTTGTAGCTATTGGTATTTTCATTGGTTTGGTAGTGCATGGCGATGTTATCTTGATATGGAAACAAAGATGATTGATCGAAAGTCATTTCATATCCCCATATTCTTCTAGTCGACTCAGTGTCAATCCATGTTTTCAGTGAGTAGTGGGAATCTGTCTGTGCTCCTTGAAAAGTGGCATCATTGATTTTTGGTAGGAAGGATGGTATTTTTCTTGTGTATGTTTCCTTTGGGTGGTAAATTATTTCTTCGCTTCTTTTGGAGTCTATTTTTCATGTGCATGATCCTTGGGAGGAGGCGGGGATCTCATTGTACCTTCTTTCAAGAGTCCAATTGATCCTCTTTGTGTTGTCCTCTCGGCGAGTGAAAGAGTCCTGCACCTGAGGTCTAGTAGTATTTGGTTGGTATTTCATCCTTAGCTCTAGATATTCTTTTAGGGACAGTTCTTCCTTTAGATTATTGTTTTCCTAATATTTTCTAAATTGTTCTTGCAAAGATGTAAAGTATGTTGTTCTGACCATATTAGTAAAATCAGTGAAAGTTGGAATTCTGGATCTTGAGATCTTTCTTGCTGAATGAGAGGTGTCTTTTAGTGCTAGTTTAACGGAGGCTTAGGTAAGAGCTTAGATTAACTAGTCCATAGAATCTTCTATTTTCCTTTTCCCATCTAAAAATTGATCAAGTTTATCATTAACTCCTTTATCATTGTCCATTACATGAAGGTAGATCTGATACCTATTGTAATGTCCCTTTTATGGATTATATAGACACTACGTGAATTATAAGATTCCTTCCTTCAAATTTTTAAATAACACAATGGAAATGGAATGGAAATACATATATAATAATGAATTCTATATGAATTTTTTGTAATCTAAATGCAATACAATGAATTATCTAAGTATATATGACTCGTAATTCCAAATACTACAATGATGGAATATAAATGTAGTTATAATGAATAGTATGTATGATTGGTAATTCCAAATGCTCTACTGCAATTAAAAATGCAGTTGTAATACAATGGTTGTTTCTGATATAACAATGTATATTATGTATGATACACTGTATGGATGTATCTGATCTTTTTATGTGATATATGTTGCAATCTACAGGATAAACAATGATCTTAGGCAGAGCTATGTCGTCTTTGATATTCTGATATTATATATGCAATGGTTTTTGTTAGAGGAGTCATCTCTGATAATTATATGATGTTATATGCTCTTTAATGATGTCATCTCTAATATGTGATTAAGATGCCTACACCGAATGGTTGCTATGGCAACCTTCTATGCTCTTATTATTGAGTATATTCAATGAAGGGAAATAGGTTATATATAATCAATTCTTCTTCACTACATTAGGAGAGTCGATTGACTGATATAAATATATTCTCTTGAATCACAAAGAGGCATGGGTGAGAAGTCATCACCCTTCATTACCAGTAATTGTTATTTACTCATAATAATCACTTGTGATTATTATGAGTAATCAATATAATTAAACATAATAATCATAAGTGTTATGGCAAATGTGATCCTAGAAAGATAGTCGACAACATAATGTATTACTACTTTGTCAACTTGGAATAACGTTGATTGTATAGTAAATTCTAGCCCAGAATACTGTCAGCTAGGAAGATGTGCATAGTCCAAGTCCATGAGTCGGAAGTGATGCCTGACCATGGAAACAACACTCTCGATGATGTCCATTCTCATCAAATTCACAATATGCAGAGATGTATGTGAATTATGATGCTTAATGCAAAATTCCGTGATTGCAAATATGAGCGCATCTATGCATGGTATGATGTTCCGTGTAAGTACTAACGTGCATGAAATATGATATCATGGATGTATTCGTATGGAAATGATATGAATTTTTTATTGATGACAATGTTGTGGTAACTATGTGAACGTGTACGATGGAATATTATGACTGCTCTATATGAATGATGTACCTATGTGTATGGATATACATAAAGTGTTTGTGCATCATGATGGAGATCTATTAGATTATTGAAATAAATCTAACTATTATGCAAAGTGCAAGGAATGTTTGATAATTTACAAGACAAGGTATGTTTACTTCTCCTTGCCCCTATTTATATGTTTGTTGTTTTTTTATTAAAATAGTGGGATATCACATAATATTTTGAGGGTGCTTTAATAATTTGAAAGGTCAACAATTATTCTATGAAGACCAACAATTAATTATTGTGGGTCTACTTCCTATCTGTATAATGTCTATGGAATGGTCTCTTTTTATGTAGAGGGAAATATATTATGCAAGGTGAAATAATATTGTATTCATTATTATTTCTTGAAGAATTAAAGTAATCACCCCATATATCTATGGTGTGAAGCTTATTAGGGGTTTAGTAATTCAAATAGTCAAAGAGTATTTATATGGGCTTTCATAACTCAACGGTAACTATAATTAACATTTGATTGGACATTGTAGAAGGAAATTGTCATATATTTATTATTGGAAAATTAAGTTGAAACTTTAGACTTGGAACTAATATTTCTTGGTCACAGACTCATAAAATACTTTGGGCTTGATGGGAACTATTGAAGGTTTCTGAATCCATTGTTGATGTTATGAGAGATTGGAATCCATGAGTTGCCCTTCTCCTTGCCACATTTGCATGTTGTCTATTTATCACTGTGTGTGAAAGATCTTTTTTCTAGGTCATGAATTTTAATTTGGGCTCTGATTTCATTGTTCCCATCACCGTGGCATCCACACTAAGTTCTAAAGTTTCCTCACACTTGCCACAAAGGTTATTGGATACATAGCTCCCTATTTCTATTCATTGGAAGGAGCTAGTTTTGGTGTCCAATATTTGAGGGGTGTGATTCTACAACAAAGGTTTATTTGCATTCAAGTTTCACAATTATGTAGATGGCTATGTCAAAAGTGTTCAATATCAAAAATAATCTTCTTGTTTGAGTTGTCAGTAGTTGTTTAGATTGGGGTTCTAATTTCTCTTGTAGTGTGCACTACAAAGCAGCAATCCTTCAAGTAAAGACTAGATAACTTATGTGAAGTTTTACAAATGGGGGAAGTATAGTTTTTGTGAATTAAAGAATGATAGAGACTATTTCCCTTTATAGGGAGAGGATATGAGATTGTTGTTTTGAATTAACTGTATTTGTTGGAGACTAGGGGACTGTGGAATGCAGTGCATCCACACATTGTTCAGCCTTGATAGCATCAAAGGCATCATTCTAAGGTGACACGACATCAAGTTTCACTACTCTCTAATTCTTGTGATACTTCTACAATCTGGACCAGGATATTTGTATATTGATTAAAGAAATCATTAGTGTTGTGTTTTATATAGCTCAGATCTATGTAATTTCCTTGTTTCAAATTGTTGTCAAATATGTTGTCAGGAAATAGTTTGGTACAAAGTTTTTTCTTCTTTCTTTTTCATAATCTCTTCATATTAAGTTTGAATATCCCTAACTCTGTCCAAACATTAAACACCTTCAAGATTTAAATAACAAAACAAAGGTTTACTTATAAATTGAAGTAAGTATGCAAAGTGTTTGACAAAATTACAAAAGGCTAAAAGTAGAAATTTGACAAGATTCATTTAGGGGGATCTTACAAGGCCCTTATTTCCTATTTCTTATTTGAGAAATACTCATTGATTTGAGCTTTCCTATTTTTCAACCATGCCCACTTTCCCTCATTTCTTGTTTTCTTTAATTTTTACCACTCCTTTGTTCCTCTTGTTGAAAAAAAGTTAGATCTTTGTCTAGGTGTAGTTGTGTTCCTCTAAGTAACCCTATATTTCTAAGGATCATATTCTTTCCTCTAGTTTTCTCAAGATAACTCTTATATGTCTATCCCTTCCTCTGTCCTTCCTCTTACCTATCCTATTTTCTTGTTGAATACCACCTATCCACTTCATCTTATCTCTAAGAAATTCCCTCACTAGAATGTCGATTCTCTCTTTATCTAAAGTCTTTCATCCCTTTGATAATGATATTTACATCATTTCCTTGTTTGTCTAATTCTTCCCTTATTTGAATTTTTATTTGTTGTTCGATGATTCCCTTTTGCTTGTTTGTTGAACCATTTACCACTTGTGACCGAGATTTGGCATCTTATCCTTTCCTTTAATTGAGATTATTTAGATTCTATGCTAGTTAAGGTTGATTGAATTTCCTTCAATTGCGTGGTGTCTTCTTCTTTCAACAATTCCTTTTATTTAATCCCCATTAATCTCAATTGTTCCATTTCATGTTTTGTGACCTTAAATCCTTATTGTCCTATGTTTGTTTTGATCTGCATGTTCGATAATTACTCTTTAAAATTTTTGTTTTCTCTTTTGATTTTTCTTGTGTACTCTATGGCTTCATACACTTTGTTATCATCTTCCCAAATCCTTATTTCTAGAGTTTCCATCCTCTTTTTTAAGTCCATGAGCACATCCAAGTATAGCTCTAAAGACCACAATAGTGGTGTTGAGGTTGGACTATAAAAAATTTTAATGTCTTGTTTATCTTCACAACTGTCACCTTTTGTTTGTTGTACCTATTTCTGCTTGATTCAAATTTGACTTGGGGTTCTAAAAGAAAATTGGATACTTAAGGTGAGGTGTTGTGAGGGGGGTGGATATTTTTGAGTGGAGGTTTCATAAGTCAAATAAAAATTGATAATAATTTCTTTAGAAAATAGTAGTGTCTATGTTTTAGGGCTGTTGATTTGGACCGGTGGAAAAGATGGGAAGTTAGAAATTGTTTCGCTAGTTTGGAATTTTCCTTGCCACTTGTTACTTGTATGAATTTTTTCAAATTGTATCAATTGATTTTTTTAACTCACATGAATTGAATGTGTTAAATAATAAAATTCATGAGACCAATGTCCATAAATTTTAGATCTTAAACTTTTAACCTTGAAATGGACTATGATATTTGTAATGCCCCGCCAGGGAACCCAAGAGAACCTACCCTAAATATGATACAAAGTTGATGGAACAAATTTTTAAAAAAAATTAAACACAAATGTGGAAGCAAGAACAACATAAGATAAACGTAATAATAAAGTAAACAAGTACGACTAACAATCTCAAGGGTTCCATGATGTAGAGTTATTTTTAAGTTAACTAATATATGAAGAACAACCAAAAAGAAAACTAACAAGTAAACATAATTCCACTAATACTATTCAATATAACAAGATCAAAGATACAACTGATATACATAGCAAGTTGTCATCCACTCCACAAGTTGTAGGGTATGTGATAATGAATAAAAATACATAACATCTCTTGAATTAATGTCAACCAATATACATATAAGATACAATATACATCTCATGATAATGAACAAGTCTCCAATGAAGAATAAGAAGATAGAACAACAATAAGGATCATCCAAGCATATAATCACGAACGCCAAAATCTCAATGGTAATAGAATCACTACCACCCAACCACATGAAACCCTAAGGACCACCCCACAATGTTGAGGAGATAAACACCAGGCGCACACAAACAAGTATACAAAAGCAATAAATAATAGTGTAAGGATACAAGGATACAAGACCACAACACCAACAAAAGGTATAAACATAAGATCCTAGAATCTCACTACCATAGTATACTCTACACAACACCAGAGGCACAAAACACACATAGGAAACCTAAGATGCATATATGGGAAGTGTCATCACATATGTCAACCCTTGGGGAAATCTCATTGGACTCTGGCCCCCAAGTGTGATCATATGCAAAATCAGTAATCCTTTCGTAAAGGCAAGGGAATAGATCATGCCAAACCTAAACGCCCCCTGAATAGGAAAGCATATTCTCCCACTACCATCCTTAGCCTATACTAGCACTCAAGGCATGGATTAGGATTGTCTTATTAATGTTTAGCATAGTAAATTCATTAGGTTATCAATTATTAAGCTACTTGCAAAGGATACCTACATAGCCACTTTAGGGCTCCGACGCCTCCAAAGCAAGCCACTTCCCTTCTATACACCTAGATAACCTACCCTAGTCTCATAGATCAAATAAATATCATCACATGATAAAACAAAAATTCTCATTTTGGTTCCATACCACAATAGGAACAAACTGGTAGTCACATAACTATATTAACATAAAGTATCCCCAAGAATAATCATGCATTCATATGAACAAGGTTGGGTGAATAAAATCGAATAGATAACATCTCAAAAGCACTCTTTAAGAATGATAAAATATATATATGAACTCAACTATGAAAACAAGGTTGGGAAATACAGATCAAGACAAAGACACCTTATATGAAGTATACAACACTTGCACAGGTGTAGTAATCAACAAAACCTAAGCCTCTAGTAAACTTAATACTTGGCCAACTCAACTACTTTAACTTGATAATTAACACCAATCACCACAAAAGATTGAAATTTAATCAAAGTCACAATTTATAATAAAAATTTGATTAATTAAATCAATCATACTAAATAATTTAATAAATTAATCACCCACAAATAATTAAATAACCATAATGGATTAAATATATTAACATGTAATTAACTATACTTAATGATTCATCATATATACAATTACAAATTAATTATAACTATTAATAAAATATATATTTTATTTTATAATTAATATTAAATAACATTTATAATTATTAATTATTATATATATATTAAATTTATTAAAGTAAAAATTAAATGAAATTAAATCTAAATAATAATAAAAAAAAACTGAATATTAGAGGGGGTTGTGGCTGGTCCCCACGACCCTACCCTGTGGTCACCATGGGACCCGCAGTAGACTGTAGGTCCTGCGACCACCATGGTACCCACGGTGTCACCGTGGTCCTACAAAATGGAGAATGTTGGGGGTTGGTGTCTCCACCACTTCCTCACACACACACACACACACACACATAATGCATACAATTATGAAAACATACAAATTATAGACGTATTTTCTAATCATGCAAGGATTATAGAAATAAAGAAGCATAAATTTCCCTAAACTTGACATGAAAATCTATACTAAAATTACATACATATAATATGAATAGATCTAAAGTATGCAATCACCTACATACATACATACATAAATACGATCTCAGTGAGGAATAAAAAATACCAATTTCGAAAGAACCCTAATTTGGGAGAAATATGCAAATCTTTATCTTATTCAAATAATCCTTGTCAAATTTTCTTCAAAACCTAGATCTACCAAAACCCCAATTTGAATTCAACAAACAACAACCATACCAAATTGAATCAGGCACGAAGAAGACAAGAATAGATTGAAGGACAATTTGAATGAAGAAGACTAAAGGATCAAACCCTACCTCAAATCAAAGAATTGAATTTGAAGAAATGTGAAGACCAAATCCAAATCAAGAAATCCAAAGCTTTACACAAATTCTTTTATCCCCAAAATTGCCAGAAATCTCCTCCAAACCCCGATTGAATTCTTAAAATGGCCTTCTAGATCTAATATTTAGAAAACCTAGGAAACTAGTGTTTGAAAAGTGCAACCCTAATTAGGAATTAAAATTTAACATAAAATTAAACATAAATTACTTTAACTTCAATTTTAACATAAATTAAGTTTGAACAACTTAACTTTATAAAATAAAGTCAAAGTCATAATTTATTAATAAAGTGCATTTAAAATGCATGATAATATTTTAATTAAATAAATACATATGCAACTTAAAGTAATATTACTTAACTCAGTTATGCAATTTAATTTCAATTTTAGATTTAATATTAATTAAATCTCAATTATTATTTTAACACGTAATAATTTAATTACTTAATCAAATATAGACATTTTTTTTCTATTGCATATCAGTAGTCATAAAATAGTTACATCAGAGTTTACGAATTATTACAAAAGGGCTGGAATGATATCCTCAGCCAGATCAAAAAATTGTTCAAAAATTTACAATTGTTACCATCGTGAAATGTATTATAATCTATAAAAGCCTATATATCATGCACTGCTAAATCACTCAGAAGTGACATCATGGTCTGCATTTGATTCATTGGATTTAGGGGATACATCATTATACCCAATGATCTCATGGGTTCTAAAGGTAGGCGTGTCTGCTCTATCTCTTCCTCCTTCAGCTGGTAAATCTTGCTTAGACTTCTTAACTTGTTCAATGAACTCATCAAGCTTATCATCAAACTCTACTCCAGATTTCATGGTAGTATAGCCATGAACTATGTCCGTTTTATCAATAGTAGTCTTACCATCTCTAAGGATCTGCAAGAACTTTCACTCCTTCATCTCGATGAAAGCTCTGACCTGCAAGGAAACATCAAAGTACATGAGTCTCCTAAGAGACCCTATAAGATTCTTGTCCTTCCCTGCCATCACATCATTATTACGAGCCTTCCAAATAATCCACAATATAATAGAAGAAAGGATAGACCAAAAAAATTGCAAAAAATGTTCTTGTTAATGCATCTTGAGATGATATTCAAAACATTGAAATGAGTATTTTAGGTAAGACCAAACATCTTACAAACTTAAGAGGCAAATGAGAATTCAAAAAAGACATGGAGGACAGATTCCAAATGTCTACAAACAGTACAAAGATTAGGGTCTCCACCTGGCTTTTTAAATGGAAGTTTGTGTAGAAGGATTCTCCATAAAAAGTAGATGATCTTGGGTTCAACAGGTCTGGTCCAAATGGAGGAGAGTATTTGTTCTAGTCAGGTATAGGAGTGTCTAGGTGCCATTTGGAGTTAGCATGGGAGAAGATATCAGGATTATGGGTAAGAAGGTGGTAAATATATTTGGTCTTGACAAGATGGAGGGGGGAATTGTCTGACCATGTAAGCTGAAAGGAAAACCTGTCAGGAGAGAAATAGTCATTCACCACTCCCAAATTATTTAGGGCAGCAGAAAGCGATCCATATGTTCTCATTTGAGAATTGGGGATACCAAAATCTGATTTCATCTTCTCTCAAGGGATAATTTTACCACTCTGCAATACATCTTGAAACTTATTGACACCTTTCTCTGACCATTTCCTTACAGAGTAGCCTTGGAGTAAGGCCAGAGGCTTATCTTTATGCTTAAGGTTCCACCATAGAGAATTCAATCTACAAATCACTTCATCATCTTATGTTGGACCAGTGTTGCATAGAAACTCCCTAAAATATTTCCAACTCTTCCAGATAGACTTGAAGACATTAGATCCTTGAACAACTACATTACTCTCTATAGAAAGCAGATCTGAGTAGCACAAATTATCCCAAGACTTGGATCTACAAGGGTTAACCCTAGCAAAGTTGTTCCTTATCAAGATTTTCCAAGGCTCCTCTCTCATGGAGGCTTTAGCAATCCATTTAACTGCCAGTGCTATGCCTTGTGTTCTAAGGTCCTTCAGTCCTATGCCACCCCAAGCCTTCTCTTTGGTGCACCACTCCCAAGAAACAACATGCAAATTCTTGCTCCCCCTTCCATCAGTCTAGAGAAAGTCTCTGACAAACTTGTGAATAAGGCTAAACTAGTTCTGGTTAAAAATCCAGGCAAATGAGAAGTAAATGGGGTAGGAAGAGAGGATTTTCTGACATACTTGTATTCTCCCCGGGAAGGATAGGAGGTTTTTTTCCCACTTGTTCAATTTCTTGATAATTCTATCCTTAACCCAGTACCACATTTCATTTATATTAGGGTCCACAACAAAAGGAATTTCCAGGTATCTAACAATATGGCTGGGGCATCCCCATTCTAAACCAAATTTGCTTCACCAACTTGGGGGATTTCGATCCCATCCCAACATAATAGACTTGGAGATAGAGATCTTTCTACTAGAGGCCAAGCAAAACAAGTCCAACTTGGTCATGAGGTGATCCATATTATCTTCATCAAGGTTCGTTAGGATGGTTGTGTCATCATCAAACTCGATGTTGGAGACCTCATTTTCATTGGGAAGAGAAATACCTTTCAATTTAGGGGAGAGGGTATCATCCCTAAGAAGATAGTGGAGGGATTTTGAAGCTATAAAAAAGAGGGAGGGGGCCAAGGGGAAACCCTATCTGATGGACCTAGTAAGCTCGAAGAATTCTGATCTTATTCCATTAACTTCAACTACTAGTATGGCTCCATGGAGTAAAGTTGAGACCATCCTACAAAAGGAGGGAGGGAAACCTAGGATTTCCAACATTAACATTATAAATTTCCATTATATATGGTCATATGCCTTCTCATAATCAATGAGAATCATTGCACTTTGTTTCCCTAAATTTTTGGCCTAGTCCATAGCTTCTCAGCAAGCAACTAGATTTTCTAAGATATATCTTCCTTCAACAAACCATGTTTGCATATTATTAACCACTTTAGGAAGTACATTAACAATCCTGAGGGATAGATCTTTTTCCATGATCTTATAACCAACATTAAGAAGGGTGATAGATCTTCAATTCTTTACCAGAAGCTTGTCCACTTCTTTGGGAATTAACTTAATTAAGCCATCATTGAATGTGGAACCTAGGGTTCCCAAGGTTATGGCCCCCTTGTATGTCTTGTGTAAACTAGTGGATACCTAGTCAATATTGTTTTTAAAGAATTCAAATGTAAGTCCATCTGGTCTAGGGGCCTTGTCATTAGCCATACTTAGTATGGAGTCCCTGATTTCATTCACTGAGAGTTCCATCCCTATTATAGCCGCATCTTTCTCTGTTACTTTCCAAGGGATGAAACATTTGATCCTCTGCCTAGCCACATCCATGGAACCATTATCTTTAGTGGTGAATAAGTTTTTATAAAACTTAGAGAAGGTATCCACAATTCCTTCCTGGGATGTAATGGTTAACTCCTGATCCATGATACAGGTTATCTCATCTCTGGCTTCCTTCTTTTTCAAAGTGAGGAAGAAGAAAATAAATCCTTTGTCTCCTAAGTTGAGCCAGTTCATTCTGGATCTAACTTTAGCACCTCTGGTCTTATCCAATTGCATATTTCTGAGGGAATCTCTGCAATGCATCACCTTGTCCAATAGTCTTGGGTCTGTGGGATTGTTCTAAATTTGAAGCTCAACTTTCTGAAGGTCCTCAACCAATCTATATTCTTTCCCTCTTGCATCTTTGGCCTTCTTCTTTCCTACAATATTTAGCATCTTTTGCCACAAGTCTATGGTCTGGTTTCATCTATCAATCTTAGAATCATGGTGCACGACCTCCTCATTATACCAAGCAATGATTTTAATGGCTTCTTGAACATATTCATCCTCTAGGAGAGATGATCAGTTCAGTGCAAATCTTGATTCCTTATTAGGTGTCTCTCCTTGGTTCAAGATCAGGTGTATGCAAGATAGAGTTGGATGGTGATCTGAAAGAGTGAAGGGGATAACTTTGACACAATTATCCCCTAGTGGGGGGCAGCTGAAGAATTTTTTATTCATATAGAACCTATCTAGTCTTGAGCAGATCCTTGTTTCCCCTCTTTGGAAATTGGACCAGGTAAACCATATCCCTTTTTCAATCCCTTATCTTCTCTACCAGGTGGTCAAAGAGATTTAACTTAGAGATTATTTTGTTCCAAAAGACAAGCTCATTTCCTTTCCAGTAAAATCTTATACCTCCCTCTTTGTCCTGAGCCCTCTCAACCATGTTGAAATCTCCTGGAAGAATCCAAGGAATGCTATCAAGATCTGAGATCCACTTCCACAAGTCAATTCTATTGTGATGATAAATGGGAGCATAAATTGAGCACACTCTAAAGACTACCTCTTCAACCTTAAATGTAACCCATAATTTTTTTTTGTAGGGGGAGAAACCCCATTCTTGGATAGATTTCCTCCCCTTTGGACCTTTTAAGATAGAGGTCCCTCCTTTACCCTTCTGGTGTTTAGAGGAAAAAATAGTTGCATCTTTCTAAATGCAATTCAAAGCAATGTCTAGGGTAAATCCTATTGCCTTGATTTCTTAAATCATAAGAATGTCTATCTCCTTATGCAATTGTAGGACTCTCTTGACCACATATTTTCTATCAGAGGATTCCAAGCCTCTGACATCTGAGGATGCACAATTGAATGACGTGAGTAACCACTACTTGTTAGCATCCATGGGTGTTCAAAAATTCTTGAAACATTGGGGGATCTCACTCCTTGGGTTTTTGAGAGGTTTAGGGTTACCATTCATCAGAGGGGGTCTACCTCTCTTCTTCTTCATGCTAAACCCTTCAACAACATCCAATGGGGTTTTCCCAATAGGCTTACTAGCCTTCTTATTATTCTTCCTAGATTCTGAGGAAAAGATGAATGTATCAACTTCTACTCTATTGGAAGCATCTTGTTCTCTATTGATCTCTCCTTCCTCAAGCTCAAGGTCCTTCTTCTGAGAAACCTCCAACACAACTGTATCTATAGACAAGGTGGGTACATCTATTTTTTTCTTCCTTCTATGCTCATATTTCCACTAATTTGGTGGTGGTGGGAGGGGAGGAGGTGCAAGGATTACAATAACCAAGAACTCATTGAGTTTATCATCTAGGGATTTATTAGAGCTCAATCTTACATCCTCTAGTTTACTATTTTGATCAGCAGAGGTTACTGCAATAGGGGATTTGGAAGGGAGAGAAAAATCTCCAAGGATACCAATCTTGCCTATTGATACACCAAGGGTTGTAGGTTGGTCAGAAGGAGCATCTTGAACCAAAGGAAGAATAGAGTACACCTTCCACTTGGGTCTAGGGATAGATCTCACTTTATGAGCCTTAATCTGAATTCTTTCTAATGCAATTTGCTGAGCATTCTAAGTTCTATTCTTTGGATGGGGGTTATTAGTACTGGGACCCAATCCAAAGTCTAGTTCATTAGATCTAGGGAGTTTCAGCATTACTTCTAGGACCACAATAGTTTGGCTAGGGGGAGCCAGTTGTTTATCAAATTGACCTTTGATTTTATCAAGGGTAGTAGATTCTTGCATCCAGGTTGTGGTTGTGGTTGTGGTTTCCTGTAAAAGAGGAGGACCCTGCAATGACAAAGAGGAAGGGACCGATGGGGTTTTAGGTTGGGTGGAAGCAGGAGGATCGCCATTGGAATTAGAAAGTGAAGGAGATAAAGGGTTAGCAACAGATTGGGGGGTTTCCAATTGTTAAGGGAGAACGTTTCTTAAAAATTGGCCAATCTTGTTTTTTATGAACTTCCTTTTTGTAGAGATAGCAACTATTTATACCACCAAGAAAAGTAACAGGGCAATCAATGGGGCATCCACCTAGGTCAAAATATATATATTCAGGGATGTTTATGCCTAGTTTGAGGGGTATGAGAACCCTAAAATTAGTATGCATGATTAAAACATTGGATTGATCCACCCTTAATACCTTACCCATTGGTTCTAGAGCCTGAGGAATTAGGTTTAACAAAAATGGTGGAAGATTACCAATAACCACTCTAGGGATTGAGAGTGCCAAAACTTCGCTATGTTATGCCTCAAGAGACCATGGGATGGATCTAAATTCATACACACCGACTCTCCAAAACTGCTTGTCAACAATGGCTTTTTGGGATTTTGGATCAATGAAGAACATTAAAAATAAACCCTTTTGTATCATTTTACAATACGAGAAATGGAACCCTAGTTTCTGACTCCAGGTTTTCTGAAACCACCCATTCAGGTAACTCCTAGAAGGAATTCTCAACACATTAACAACAACTAAGAAAATTTCAATATCTCTAAGTCTATTCTTTTCTTGTTCTATTGCAATGTTCATTGGAGGATTAGGCTTAATATTGATCTTGGGAGGTGGAAGAACCTTACCTCCATCTCCTACAACTGCTTTCGAGCCTTGGGTGATGGACGAATGGAACTGGGCGCCCTCTAGTAGATTCCTTTCATTTTGAACTGCTTGCTTGAAGGATTTTGGTTTGGGTTTCGATCCTCATTCTCCATCTTCCGCCTTGCCTTGGGTGCAATTCTCCACAACCACTACGTTTTCTTCTCCGTGAACTGTCGCAGAGTTATCTTCTCCAAGGACCATTGTTGTGTTTTCTCCACTGTTAATAACCACTTTGGGATCAACAATAACGCTCCATAAAAACCCTTTGTCCCCATATTAATAGGGGCTTTAATAGACTGGTTTTTAATGCACTCGTTGTACTCGGGAGAGGTGGAGGCCATTAATGGCACCCCCACTAGAAGCATGCGAGTTACTCAAGTTGCAGAGCTATCAATCTCACCTATTCATTTTATTTTACTCTCCAAATATAGGCATTTAATTAATACTAATAATTAAATAACCAAATATTAATATCTTTAATGCTATTAAAGGTGTAATTATTTAATATTAATAATTACGTTAAATAATCATTTTCAAAAACAAGACAAAATGAAACATCAATCTAAATGAAAGCATCCAAATAGAAAAATTAACTAAAATGAATGCAACAAGCATACTCAATAGGGCTCATGAATTCATGCCACCTTGACGAACTCAAATAGGATAGTCGGTCAGATACTTGTCCATCCATAGGACAAAATGTAGGTTTAGGATAAGGTTTTAGGCCTGAATTCTATCTCCCCTCTTTTACCATTGAGACATATGTAAGGGTGCGCCTACTCTTGCCAATTTAGGGAAGACGATGTCTAGTACTAGGAAAATTATCATCACAATGTCAAACAAAATATGGATATAACTCTGAGGATCGTTTCTCGCTGTAGAATTGTAGATTCCAACTACATGTTCTCTATTTGCAAACCCAATCACACTAGCTTGGTGCTCAAAAAAATGATGATAAATGACTACAAACACAATGTGGGGTCTACCAACATCTCCAACTATAGGTTCTGAAGCTATTGATTTCTAACCTGAGAGCGATGTCAAACGTTGAGGACAATTTGTTGCAATGTGACCAAAATGTCCACAAAAAAAAAACAATATTTCCCCTACTAAAACTTCTCCCAAAATAAGGTGCACTAGACTACTAGAAGCAACCTCTACTAGGTGAACTCTGATATGGAAAAACAACTCGATTACACATATTACGCTTCCAGTTGCGATAGTTACCTGATTGTGAATCACCACTACGACCTTGAAAGAATTTATTACTTTGTTGGTTTAGATCACCCTTGGAGGACGTAGGATGACTTTTTTAACCAATGAAACCTTAATAACTATATCCCTAAAGGTTTTGGATTGGAAGAAGCAAACTTGTCCAATAGTGAGGTCATTAACCCTCTAACAAGGTGTTGTACCTTCAAGACATGATTCTGACTAAGGATCGTAGAAGGGTTGTGAATTCTACCCCTTCCACTTCCTCCACCTAAGCCCCTACCTCGACTCCTCACAAAAACTCTAGACTCAACATACATCTTTCCTAAAGAAACCATAAGATAAAACATTATCTAAAAACAAGTCAAAAATAAAAACATAATGTATGATCACAAAAAAATATTATGAAATACAAAAGCGTTATGTGTCTATGTTTGGTTTCAAGTTTCAACTACAAGAAACCTAATGAGAATAAAAAATCCAAGATTTCCCAGTGTAGAAACACAAGCTCTGATGCTAGATGTAACGCCCCACGTGGGAGCCCAAGACAACTTACCCCAAACATGATACTAAATTGATGAAATATTTTTTTAAATTTTTTTTTACACACACAAATGTGGAAGCAAGAACATCATAAGATAAACATAATGATAAAATAAACAAGTACAACTTACAATCTCAATGGTTCCTTGATGTAGAGTTGCTTTTAAGTTAACTAATCTATGAAGAACAACCAAAAAAAAAAACTAACAAGTAAACATATAATTCCACTGATACAATTTAATATAACAAGATCAAAGATACAACTGATATACATTATATGCATAGCAAGTCAGCATCCATTGCACAAGTTGCACCTAGAATGTGATAATGTATAACAATACATAACAACTCCTGAATTGATGTAAACCAATATACAAATAAGATACAATATGCATCTCATGATAATGAACAAGTCTCCAATGAAGAATAAGAAGATAGAAGAACAATAAGGATCATCCAAGCATATAATCATGAACGTCAAAATCTTAATGGAAATAGAATCACTACCAACGAGCCACGTGGAACCTTGAGGTTCACCACACCATGATGAGGAGATAAACACCAAGCCCACACAAACAGGTATACAAAAGAAAGAAATACTAATGCAAGGTTACAAGGATACAAGACCACAACACCAACAAAGGTATAAACATAAGTTCCCACAAGCTTGCTACCACGGTATACTCTACACAATACCACATGTACAAAATACACATAGAAAACCTAAGATGCATATGGGTAGTGTCATCACATATGTCAACCCCTTGGGGAGATCTCACTAGACTCCGACCCCCAAGTGTGATAATGTATAGAATCAATAATCCTTTTGTAAAAACAAGGAAATTGATCATGCTAGACTTAAACATCCCCTGGATGGGAAAGCATCTTCTCCCACTCCCATCCTTGGCCTATACTAGCACTCAAGGTATGGGTGAGGATTATCTTATTAATGTTTAACGGAGTAAATTCATTAGGTTATCACTTATTAAGCTACTTGCAAAGGATGTCCAAGAAACTACTTTAGGGCTCTGACACCTCCAAAGCAAGAAACGTCCCTTCTCTACACCTAGATAACCTACCCTAGGCTCATAGATCGAATAAATATCATTGTGATAAAATATTTCTCATTTTGGTTCCATACCACAACAAGAACATATTGGTACTCACATAACCATAACAACATAAAGTATCCCCAAGAATAATCACACCTTCATGTGAACAAGGTTGGGTGAATAAAATCGAACAAATAACATCTCAAAAGTACTCTTTAAGAATGATCAAATATGTATATGAGATCAACTCTAAAAACAAGGTTGGGAAATAAAGATCAAGACAAAGACACCTTATATGAAGTACACAACAGTTGCACAAAAGTAGTAATCAACAAAACCTAAGCCTCTGGTAAACTTAATCCTTAGCCAACTCAACTACTCAAAATTGTTAATTAACACCAATCACCACAAAAGATTACAATCTAATCAAATTCACAATTTATAATAAATTTTGATTAATTAAAATAATCATACTAAATAATTTAATAAATTAATCACCCACAAATAATTAAATAATCATAATGGATTAAATAACAAAATATGTAATTAACTATACTTAATGATTACATACATACATACATACATACATATATATATGTGTGTGTGTGTGTGTGTGTGTGTGTGTGTGTGTGTGTTATAACTAGTAATAAGAATATAAATGTTATTTTATAATTAATATTAAATAACATATATAATAATTAATTAATAACTATATATATATATATATATATATATATATATATATATATATATATNAAATATATATATATATATATATATATATATATATATATATATATATATATAAAATTTAAAGAAGGGTAAACACTTTGACCTGGAGCTATGAACCAGTGAGGTCACAAATGGGGGACCTCATCCCCAATGAGAATTGAACCTTGATGGAAAGAACAACAACGCAAAAACTTAACCATCACAACATGCCAACATTGGCATTTATTAAATTTATTAAACTAAAACTAAAATTAAATTAAATCTAAATAATAAAAATAATAATAATAAAATAAAACTTAATATTAGAGGGGGTCATGGGTGGTCCCCATGACCTACCCCTATGGTCACCACGAGACCCACGGTGTACTGTAGGCTCTGCAGCCACTGTGGTACCCACGGTGTACAGTAGGCTCTGCGACCACCATGGTACCCACGATGTCACTGGGGTCTTGCAAAACGAGGAATGGTGGGGAGGTGTCCCCACCACTTCCTCACATAAATATTTTTATCTATTTTTTATAATAGCTTTTTTTAAAATTTTAATATGTGTGTGTGTGTGTGTGTGTGTGTATAAAATATAATATAATATAAATTTGAAATTTGAAATGGGCCCAAGATCCTGAAAGGGTTGTGTCCTAGGACTAGGTTGACCTCAGCCTAGTCCCCAGGGGTAGGGTGACCTCAGCATACCACTCAGGGGTAGCCCAACTTTGGCCTAGTGCCTGGAGGCACAGTCTTCCAGAATTGTCCTGGGAGTGCAAATAACAATCGAGGGTTGGAGAAAGAGATGAGCAGAAAAAAAGAACAATTTTGGGATGAAAAGGCACTTTGAAAGAGGAGATGAAAAATTAGGACACCTTTTGGTTAGGTCCTACCTCAATCTTTGCACCAATGAAAAGGGAAATCAAAGGGGATTTGCTAGATCCTACCCTTATTTCTCCCAGGAGAGAGAAAAGAAACAAGTCAAATGCATCCTAAATGCAAGTGTACCATGAAATCACACTAAATGGGTGCTAAATCATCACTAAATTGAAGTCATTCCAATTTAGGATGATACATTTATCCCCCACTTTAGCGGTATATGACACTACGTGCATATGCAAGCTAAAGTAAGAAAACGTTTAGTAGAGAAAAGGGATATAGCCAAGTCCACAATGCATAGAACCTACAAGGAACTGTCAATAACCACATCCTACAAAACACATGTTAGTGATAATCAAAACCACCTAGGACTTACTAAGGGATGATTTTGTGAATTTCGTGGGTAGCTATATGAACCCCTATTTTAGCTTGCTAATTTCAGAATGGTGAAACATGGAGACATGTGTACCGCGAGGAACTAGAATTACAAATTGATGAGAAACACCTTTCAAAAACCATTTAGGAACTTTCCTAAACTTTCCTAAATGCATTCTAGGAGAAAGATTATTGAATCACAATTGCAATGTCCATAACGACATCAAAATTGGAGTTACCTAGCTCAAGTTATGATGAAATGATTGAATGTCTATTCTAAATGCATGTAAAAATAAAAAGGGGTGTGATTAACTTGCCCAGTACGATTTGTGTGTCTTACTGTGAACCACACAAAAAGGCATAATGAAAAAGAAGATGGTGTTGAATGGTCTAGCAAGTTTGTTTGCATGCTAGTCAATCGATCAAGGATTCACCCTCATGAAACTGCATTTCCAAAAGAGCAGTTCACAAAAGTTGATCCAGGCATAAGGATGTGTGTGTCCTTAAGGAATCAAAAACTGAAAAAATGCAAGGATCAAGCCATATAGATTATTATCAATACAAGAAGGGATTCAAAGGAGAGGATTTCATGGTCTAATAGGTTTGTGTGCCTGATAGTCAATCCCATAAAAACTATGTGGCTTCTGGTAGCTTTGCTTGTGTGTGCACATGAGGATAGGTCAAATGGTCTAGAAAATTATGTTATGCTAGTCAACCAATCCTTAAAAAGGGAGAGTGACTAGACCCAACACATTGTATTATTCTAGTGTACTCTATCTATAAGGAACAAAATATATTCTTAAGGAAAAAGAGAAACAAGGATAAAGCATCTTTCAACATCAAGACAATATCCACAAGCAACACCCAGTCCTAGGCAAAGAGGTCACAACTACTATGAGGTCATGGAAGGGATGAATGCAAAGAGATACCATGAAAGAAGTGAAAAAGTGATCCTTGTGAAGGATGATACATTGTTTAGTCTCCAAGGTAAGGGATTTATCTACCATGGAAACCCAATTGCAAATGATGAAAAGGTTTACGATCAAGGATGTGTATCTGTAATGTAAACCAACATTTCTATGTATGATTGGATGTCACATGATAAAAAAATACTTCTTAACCAAGGGAAAATTGGGTCCGTAAGAGAATGAAGGAGAGATTGAGAAGAGGCCCTTGCCCCCCAAGTGTAGGAACAAGGGTAAAGGGAACCTATTATGTCACTCATGACATTATTCATGAAAATGAGCCCCCAAGGAATAGGCTAACAATATGACATAGTGTGGAGCATCATAATAGGGACTTAGATGTTATTTAGAGAAATTAGGATTGAAATATAACTCATTGTGATATGATATATGAATAACCTCACTATCAATGAGTTGCTTAATTTTATAATGTAAATCTTGACATTCATAAGTAAAGTGATCATGATATCAGTGATATAGGTACCAAGGAAGAGTCATAAGGTGTCAGCTACATTTATTTTTACGTTTAGGTCGAGTAATCACCTTAGCATAAAGAAGTTTAGGCAAAAGCACTTCTTGATCGAAGGCAATTGTAGAAGAAGTGTTACATAATGAAGGAGAGGGTATGGACAAGGGTAAAAACCACATGCTTCCATGAGTTTCTTATTATGCTCAACTGTTTGTTGTATAGATCCTGAATCATGCTTTAAAGAGTCATCTATGATGGTATTAACATTAACTATTTGTGGCTGCTTATAAGGATTAAATCCTAATCCATAAGAATTCTCATGCCCCCTATTTACTAAGGGAAATTTAATTCCGTGTTCCCATTTACCACATCCATGAACATTGAATCCATTTTTTGCTAGTAAATGATAACCAGGATTATAACAAGAAGCCATATCAGATAGAGTTAATGGAGCTTCATTAGTCACTATTCCATCACAACTAGGTTTAATAGTTTCATGATGGAGGGAAGTAGTGACAATTTTTTTACAAATTTTATTAGAAAGAGAAGTTGTCTAAGAGTTAGATTGTATGAATTTAAGGTCTGAGAATTTATGTTCTCCAATAAAAGTGGGTGTGAAATCTAAAGATCCTCAATCTTCATCTGAAAGAGAACTAGAGGAAGGAGGATCATCAGGAGTATCATTGGATTCAGTATTCAAACAATGATTCAGTTTATCATCTGCATGAAGAGTGTGCATCACATTGTTATAAATAAATTTGACTTTTTGATGTAGAGTTGAAGGAAAAACATGCATATTATGTAACCAAGGTTTGCCCAAAAGAAGGTTGTAATTAAGAGGTCCAAACATAACATGAATAGGAGTATCCAAAATTATGAGACCTACTTTAATAGGTAAATTAATGATGCCTAAGGTTTTCTTAAAAATATTATCAAAGCCTCGTATAGGAATGTTATCAGGTTTAATAGTTGAAAGATAGACTTTGATTTCTTTGAGCATGTGCATACTATAAACATTAAGCCCATACCCATTATCAATTAATGTCCTATGAATGAGGTTACCATTGATAAGGTTAACTATAATAAGAGAATCATATTGATCTTGAACTTATTTTAGGGTTAAATAATCTTGAGTAAACACAATTTGAGGTGGAATCAGGGTAGTATGCATGCATTGCAAAAATGTATTATTATCTTGATTCGGAGACAGAGTTGGAAGAGTGGTTAAATATTTTTTCAAGGCTTCATGATATGTAGGATAATTTTGAAGAAGTTCCCAAAGAGAAATATTGGTAGGGGTATTGCATAATTGCTATATCAAATCATACTATTTTCCAATATTTTGGGGAAGATGAGGTGGAGAAGGTGGGAGAGAAGTAGGAGCAACTGGATTAGGTTGAGGATTGTTTCTTGTTTTTTAGGTATGAGCTACCACATTATAATCATCCAAAGAATTTCTAGGTTGGAATTTCATAGTTATTATAGGCTTATTCTGAGTAATTTGAGGATTATATCCTTTAAATTTAATCACAAGTGTAGTGAAATTTTGAGTAAATCCCTTGATAGTTATCATAGGCTTTTTGAATATCGCAGGTTGAGCATGAATATTAACAACATTAACTTGATCAGAATCCTTATTTTTAATAGACTCATCACTAGAAGGGGGAGCACTAAGGTAATTAAGAATGATATGATCCTCTTCTTCCAAGTCATCCTTAGAAGAGGGATTAGTGGTATCATTGAATGCTTCATCCCTAGAAGGAGTATCAAATGAAGGTAAGGGGACATTAAGAAAAGTTTTTATAGTGTCCTCTTTCTCTAAAACATCCCGATAAGGGGAATATGTTTTAGGAGAAGGGTCACCATCATATATGGATGTGTTATCTCTAGAGTGGGTAGGAGAAATGTCAACCAATATACCAGCTTCTAGAGGAGGGGAATAATCCATGTTCTTTTCCAGGGGCTCATTAAGAGAATGAATATTATGTGGAAAAGGGGACACTTTAGGAGATGAATAATCAAGACCTAAAATTGCTTCATAAGGGAGAGAGTAATCAATATCCATATCCAAGGGTTCATACCAAATAGGAGAATCATCGAGGGTAGGCTCATATCTATGAATGAAGCACACTGTAGGTGAGTAATAGTCATGGCTCACTAAATCTTGATCCCTAAGGGGATGAGAAATAAGGATAGATAAATGTTTTATCTATTGTATCAAAATGTTTTCATAGTAGGAATGCATTTTAGGAGAAGGATCAAATTTTTTTCAAGCTCTCACCATTTGGAGGGATATTCTTTAGAGAAAAGGACTCTTCTTGCACTAAATTATTTCCATTTATGGTATTAGTATTACAAAAGATATTAGCGTGATAATCAAGAAGTAAACTATCATCATATGCATGAAAAGAAACATTTTTAAATTCATGAAGGAAACTTGAAATTTAACTAGTGAAGGATGATAAAAAATCCATTAAAAATGCCTTAAATGAAATGTTTTTGTATACAAGAACATAAAAAATAACCATTCTATCATGCAAAAAGTAATATTTTTGTTCTTTTTAATTATAAATACAAAATCTAACTTAACCACAAAAAAAGGAATACAAGGCATGTAAGGTACATGTTCACCAAAATGTATATGGTAAAAATGGGGTACCAAGATGTGTAATGAAGATAGGTGCTAGGATGCAAATCCACTCCACTTTCACCAGATATAACTCTCAATAGGGGGGCACAAGGGAAAGAAGGAGATCTCTTGATCTAAGCCCCTAATCAGATCCAAGATAGAATAACACAATCAAAATGATGTAGGGGTACTAATGCCACCCTAGGATCTAACCAAGTGCTAAGAAGAAATATTCCTTTTCCTATGAGCCAAATAGGATCAACTAGGAAGGCAAGTACAATGAAAAGACTAATAGAATAGATTAGGTCTACTATGGAAATACTCAAAACAAAGGAGATAATGATATCTCACCTTTGAATTCTTGGAATGTGTGTATTCAAACTAAGATATGCAATTTTCTCTTGAAACAACTTAGAAACCCGAACATGACCAAATTTGGCACCAAAAACCCAATATCTACAAAACTCAGAAATATTTTTTGCTCAGGACTATGATGACCTAGAGGGTGGATGATGACATGTAGAAAATTCACCTAGGACTAGGTTGACCTCGACCTAGTCCAGGACCAGAAAACTGAACTGGAACTCTGTGTTTGGCACTAGAACTGTCAGATCCACAAACATGGACTATATCTCTACTATCTGGGGTAGGTCGACCTCGAACTACACTTGACTGTTGATGGAATAGAAAATGAATCTTGGATCTGTGATCTTCTTCCAAAAGGGTATCCAGATCTATACTTCAATCTATCCTTCTTAAACCTACAAATATGAAAAAGGGTGTGTGTGTGTGGCTATATATGGGTTTGCCTTTTTTGGTGATTTCCACCTCCATGAATATGTTGGAAATATGGATGGAGTAACTGAGAGGGGAGGGGTGAATCAGTTACCACAAAAATTATATCCACAAGTCCCTTAGATGTCTTCAATATATATTACTGTTACTCGGTAAATTAACCTTTCATTGTTCATTAAACATGCATAAAACAAATAACATGAACACAAGTGACACAAGTAACACCAGATATAACGTGGAAACCCAATTTGGGAAAACCACCAATGTAACTAGTTACTGATTTTCACTCTTCT
>MU227236.1:1337274-1385001 GCA_018584345.1 Thuja plicata | reverse complement strand
AACTCGGTAAAGACTGACTTTCCTTCATATATTCTTTGATGACCGACTGAACTCGGTAAAGACTGAATCTCTTTGTTGACCGAGTGAGCCCGGTAGTAACTATCTTCTCGATATAGTATACTTTGAGTGCTCGGTAGACTCTGTAAATTGCTTCTCTTACCGTCTGAACTCGGTAGACTCGGTAAACTGCTTTGCTGAACATTCTTAGCTCGGTAGACTCTGTCTAATGACTGATATGACATTCTGAACTCGGTAGACTCTGTCTAATGACTGATATGACATTCTGAACTCGGTAGACTCTGTCTAATGACTGATATGACATTCTGAACTCGGTAGACTCTGTCTAATGACTGATATGACATTTGTGTAACATCAAGGACAATACACAATTAAACAATTGTTTCCAATAGAATATCCATTAGGAAATATTTTTGTATGTGTAGTGCTCGTGAATCAAGAATGCAAATCTAGAATGTATAGAGAAATGTGTGTAAGATTCCAAGATCTAACCGTAGAGAGCGAAACCCTATCATGCAAATGTAAAAGTGTTTGTAAATATAAATCAACAATGCATAGATCTAAAAATAACATGAAAATCATACCAAGCCCCCAAAGATGAAGTACTCCAAGCCACCTTCACAATCCATTTTCTACCCCATGTTGATGTCATGCTTGATTGAGAGAAGAATGCAAAGTGAAGAACTCTCTTGCTTCAATGGATATTTCCAAGCCTTCTTGTTTCCACCTTGCAATTTTACTATGTCAAATTGGGATGTCCACATGAGCTTGTCCCAATGAAGTTTCCATATATTATCCTCATACCAAATGAAGCATTTGAGTGTGAATTTATAATGATTTGGGGATTACACCCTACAAGGGTCGACTACCCAAGGCAAGAAGCCTTGAAATTTGAAATGGGCCCAGGATCCCAAAAGGGCTATGAACTTTTAAAGAGGGGATGAAAAAGGAGGAAACCTTGTGGTTAGGTCCTACCTCAATATTTTCACCAAAGAAGAGGGAAATCAAGGGGGATTTGCTAGATCCTACCCTTATTTCTCCTATGAGAGAGAAAAGAAACAAGTCCAATGCATCCTAAATGCAAGTGTACCATGAAATCACATTAAATGGGTGCTAAACCATCACTAAATTGAAGTTCTTCCAATTTAGGATGATAAATTTAGCCCCCACTTTAGCGGTATATGACACTACATGAATATGCAAGCTAAAGTAAGAAAACATTTAGTAAAGAAAAAGGATATAGCCAAGTCCACAACACATAGAACCTACAAAGAATAGTCAGTAATCACATCCTACAAAAAATGTGTCAGTGATAATCAAAACCAACTAGGACTTACTAATAGATGATTTTGTGAAGTTTGTGAGTAGCTATATGCCCCATGTTTCAGCTTTCTAATTTCAAAAAGGTGAAACATGGAGATATGGGTACCACAATGAACTAGAAATGAAAAGTGATGAGAAGCACCTTTCTAAAACCATTTAGGAAATTTCCTAAACTTTCCTAAACACATTTTGGGAGAAATATTACTGAATCATGATTGCAACGCTTGTAATGACATCAAAATCAGATTTACCTAGCTCAAGCTATGATGAAATGATTAAATGTCTATTATAAATGCATGTAAAAATAAAAAGGGTATCATTAACTCACCCAGTAAGATTTGTGTATCTTACTGTGAACCACACAAAAAGGCATGTTGTAAAAGAAGATAACATTGAATGATCTAGAAAGTTTGTGTGCAATATAGTCAACCCATCAAGGATTCACCCTCAGGAAACTGCATTTCCAAAAGAGCAATCTGCAAAAGTTGATCCAAGCATAAGGATGTGTGTCTCCTTAAGGGATCGAAAAATGAAAATGCAAGGATCACGCCTTCTAGATTATTAGCAATCCAAGAAGGGATCCAAAGGAGATGATTGAATGGTCTAACATGTTTGTGTGCCTGATAGTCAATCCCATAAAAACTATGCACCTTCTGGTGCCTTTTCTATGTGCGCAGATGAGGATTGGTCAAATGGTCCAGCAAATTGTGTTATTCTAGTCAAACAATCCTCAAAAAATATGAGAGTAGTTGGCCCAAACACATTGTGTTATGCTAGTGTACTCTATTTGTCAAGAACAAAATATAAGCTTAAAGAAAAAGAGAAACAAAGATAAAACATCTTTCAACATCAAGACAATATCCACAAGCAACACGCAGTCCAAACCAAAGAGGTCACAACTCCTATGAGGCCATGGAAGGGATGAATGTAGAGAGATACCATGCAAGAAGTGAAAAAATGATCCTTGTGAAGGATGCCACATTGTTCAGTCTCCAAGGTAAGGGATTTATCTACCATGGAAACCCAATTGAAAATAAGGAAAAGGTTTACAATAAAGGATGTGTATCTGTAATGTAAACCAACATTTATATGTATGATTGGATGTCACACGATAAATAGATACTTCTTAACCAAGGGAACATTAGATCCTTAAGATATTGAAAAAGAGATTGAGTAGAGGTTGTTGCCCCCCAAGTGTAGGAACAAGGGTAAAGGGGACCTATTATGTCACTCATGACAGTATTCATGAAAATGAGCCCCCAAGGAGTAGGCTAACAATATGGCATAGTGTGGACCATCATAATAAGGACTTAGATGTTATTTAGAGAAATCAGGATTGAAATATAACTCATTGCAATATGATATGTGAATAACCTCACTATCAATGAGTTGCTTAATTTTATAATGTAAAGCTTGACATTCATAAGTAGAGTGATCATGATATCAGTGATAGAGACAAAAAGGAAGATTCATAAGGTGTTGACTACGTTTGTTTTTGCATTTAGGTCTAGTAATCACCTTAGCACAAAGAAGTTTATGCAAAAGCAATTCTTGATCAAACGCAGTTGTAGAAGAAGTGTTAGATAATGAAGGAGAGGGCATAAACAAGGGAGGAAACTCAAAACCACGTGCTTCCATAGTTTTCTTAGTATGCTCAACAGTTTGTTGTACACATCCTAAATCATGCTTTGAAGTGTCATCTATGATGGTATTAACATTAACTGTTTGCAGTTGCTTATAAGGATTAAATCCTAATCCATAAGAATGCTCATGAACCCTATTTCCTTAGGGAACTTGAATTACTTGTTCCTATTTACCACATCCATTTCCATTGAATCCATTTTTGCTAGTAAATGATTACTAGGATTATAACAAGAAGCCATATCAAACAGAGTTAGTCGAGCTTCATTAGTCACTATGTCATCACAACTAGGGTTACTAGGTTCATGATGGATGGAAGTAGCGACAAAATTGTTACAAATTTTATTAGAAAGAGAAGTTGTCTGAGACTAAGATTGTATGAATTTAAGGTTTGAGACTTTATATTCTCCAATAAAAGTGGGTGTGAAATCTAAAGATCCCAAATCGTCATCTTAAAGAGAACTAGAGGAATGAGGATCATTAGGAGTATCATTGGATTCAATATTCAAACAATGATTCAGTTTATCATCCGCATGAAGAGTGTACATCACATTGTTATAAATAAGTTTGACTTTTTGATGCAGAGTTGAAGGAACAACATGCATGTTATGTAACCAAGGTCTGCCCAAAAGACGGTTGTAATTAAGAGGTCCAGACATCACATGAATAGGAGTATCCAAAATTATTAGACCTACTTTAATATGTAAAGTAACGATGCGTAAGGTTTTCTTAGACATATTATCAAAGCATCATATAGGAATGTTATCAGGTTTAATAGTTGAAAGATCAAATTTAATTTCTTTAAGCATTTCCATACTACAAACATTAAGCCCAGACCCATTATCAATTAAGGTCCTATGAATGAGGTTACCATTAATAAGGATAGCTACCATAAGAGCATCATATTGATCTTGAACTTATTTTGAAGGAAAATCATCTTGAGTAAACACGATTTGAGGAAGAACTAGGGTAGAATGCATGCATTGCAAAAAGGTATTGATATTATCTTAATGAGGAGGAAGATTTCAAAGAGTGGTTAAATATTTTTGCAAGGCTTCATGATATGTAGGAGAAGTTTGAAGAAGTTCCCAAAGATAAATATTGGCTAGGGTATTGCGTAATTTATCTAACAAACCACTCTTTTCCAAGATTTTGGGGAAGACGAGGTGGAGAAGGTGGGAGAGTAGTAGGAGAAACTGGATTAGGTTTATGAATGTTTCTTGTTTGATAGGTATGAGCTACCTCATTATAATCATCCAAAGAACTTCTAGGTTGGCCTTTTGCAGTTATGATAGGTTTATTTTGAGTACATTAAGGATTATATCATTTAACCTTAATCAAAAGTGTAGTGAAAGTTTGAGGAAATCCCTTGATAGTTATCATAGGCTTGTTGACTATCAAAGGTTGAGCATGAATATTAACAAGATTAACTTGATCAAGCTTCTTATTTTTCATTGATCCATCGCTAAAATAGAAGCAATAAGGTAATTAAGAATGATATTATCCTCTTCTTCCAAGTCATCCTTAGAAGAGGGATTAGTGGTATCCTTTAATGCTTCATCCCTAAAAGGAGTATCAAATGAAGGTAAGGTTCCATTAAGAAAAGTGTTTATAATGTCCTCTTCTTTCTCTAAAATATCCTCATAAGGAAAGCATGCCCATTTAATAACATGTGGTGTGGAAATAACCAACCCACAAAGGCTTGGTTGTTTGAAAATTCATACTTTTGAGCGGCTTTGAGCAATTTATTATCACCTAGAAAATGCGGTTGAATCACCTTGTTAACAATTAACTATAACATAGAGTAATATTGCAACAAATCTATTGAGTTGGAGAGTGAAACCGAAATAATCTGAGATGAGAGAATGAGAGCACGAGTGGGTGAAAATATAATTTCCTCACCGATAATGGATATTATTTCCCTCTGCTAACGTGGCACATATAGGAGAAAGAATTGGCCCAGAGTTTCATTGGATATGTGCCTAGAAATAGGGATTTCCCATTCCTCCAACTGCAATAGAATTTTTTAGTTACGTGGCATATATTAATTATGGTAGATCCTACAAACTATGCATTGATGAATACCAAAAGGGGCTCCATCCGAAGAAGCTGACAAGAGTTGCATCTTTCCAGTTTCTCTGTTCTACAAATGAAGCTTTGTAGATGCAAAGTTGAGTTGCAATTATATTTGAAGAGGCACACCAATTCCCAATATATAAACCAGTATTCAATGCCACAAATGGTTAGAGTAAAATGTACCCATTGGATTTGACATGACTGCCTTCTCTTGTGCTAGCATACAATTTAGGTCTCAAATTCCTAGCTTCATTAACTGAAATGATGATTATGTATCGTATGACATCACTCCTTACATGTTTGAATTCAATTTAGTGATATTTTGTGGTGACCTTCATAGTTAGAGAACATGGCCAATTCACAATTGCCAGCAAATGGGAGGCCATACCTTAGTAGAACTGTTTGATTTATCATTATTTCCCATGACAAAGTGAGATGTGATATAAAAAAAATCCCAGTTTACCCTCTCAGCAATGAATTTTATGAGCATTCCATATGAAACAATATGTGGATCCCAAATCATGAGATTGTTATCATGCTGGTTGGAAGTCATGGATAATTATAACAATCTTATTAGTCCATACATATACATGATTTGAAACATTTCACACACCTAGCCCACACCTTAATCCAAGAAACTACATCCCAAGTAAAGCGCAAACATTAGCAAGAGTTGAGAGAAAATTAAGGGGACCGATGCGCTGTGACATGTGGATGCAGATGTGGAATTCAAAATTTTGAAAATGCAATGGTTTTCTTCCCATTACCCAATCAAAAAGATCTGACAGACAAAGTTGAATCCCATGCACCATTTATGCCACTTAGAATATCACTCCTATCCTCTGCTAATATCCTCACCCAACTTCATACCCTTTTACTCCCTTCAACCAATTTTGCACAACAAAAACAATGACTCGGTTTAACATTTCTCATTTTCTAGGATCAAAGCAAATTCTGGAAATGCCTGTAGCTAATTTTTTTATCCAGTAAACTCCACTTCACCCATATCACATACTAAATTATCTAGCCAATCTATCATCTTGTTTCCTTCTCTACATGTGTGGGTGATGACATATGACTCAAAAGAATCTATAATGCCCCAAGCTTGTTGTAGGATATAGAAGATCCTCCATTTTTTACACTTACTCAATTTTTTTTCTTCAATTATCAACAAGGAGTCTCCTTCTACATGTGGATGAGAAACACCCATTTTTTTAGAAATTAGAAGGCCATGAAATATAGCATATGATTATGTGCAGTTGGCTGTCCCTTTATTAATAGGAATTGGCTTTAAGAGCCATGAGTTCACCCCTTGTATTTCTAATGCACACATCCACACCCGAGACTCTAGGATTACCCCTAGAGGAACCATCAAAATTCAACTTCACATATGGATGAGTAGGGGAATGCCACCTAACTTATTTCCTATTTATCTTTTCCTTAGGATAAGTCATTGTAGATCTATTGAAAGGAAACTTACTGTTCATCCAGTGTTGAAGCACTCTATTGTTCCATGATGTAAATGAGGATGCAAATGTCTTAGCCTTTTGGACATGAGCCATAATAGACTCAACAACTATTTCTTTTATCTTAAGCTGAACTTCTCGCACCATTGATGACACTTTCCTGAAAATCCTCTTATTCATTTCCCACCAGATTGACCAAATTACAACAACTGGGACAACCACCCACAACCCTACAAAAAGGGGTCCTTATACAACAAGGGTCATCCCTGTATTAGTTCCCACACTGTGAATGGAAGTGGCATATGAATTTGGATTTTTGATAAAATAGATTTCCAACACTGAAAATAAAATTGACACTGTAGAAAAATATGGTCTACATTCTCCAAAGCCGATGATCAAAGAACACATGAAAACTCATTAGCAATATGTAGCTTAGCTAGTCTATCACTAGTAAGAGCCCTCTTTTTGGGGACCAACCAAATGAAATACCTTTCCTTTGGTGGCACCATACTACTCCAACAAAATAGGTAATCTCTCTATGGAATCACTTTCACATCCCTCCTTTTAATTGCCTTGTATCCCATTTTGACTATGTACTACCCTATTTTTGAAGGAGCCCATATAATAATGTCTTTTGAATTGCTTAAGTATACCACTCTATCTTTCATGGTTTTCTCCAACAGTTGTTTCTGTACTATGGTGATAAGTAATGAGCATAAATCCTTCCATAGAACTTTTCCCGAAGAGATTTCTATTGCATCAACATAATCAATCAAATTTTATCCCCAAATTTGAGTTATCACTGGAGATATAATTCTTAGTTCATCATTAGCATTCAGATGTTTATACCCATTCTGATAATCCAACTATAATTTCACTTCCTCCCCACTGTGGAACTCCCAGTTCCCTTGAGGCAAGAAAAAAATTCCACATTGCTAAACCATTTTGCAGATCAACAATAGTGAATATCCAGGCAGGGTTAGCTGAGTCAAGGTATTTAGCCTACATTAGTTTACTCCAATTAGTATAGGGTCTTGAGTACATATAAAAAACTAACTTACCTCCAAAAGAAACATTTATTTCTTCTATATTATGAATTCCTACCTCTCCTACCTTATTATTAGATGACATACCTTGCAATGAAATTAAAGGGATCTTTTTCATATCTTTCTTATTATCTTTCTATATGCAATTCTGGATAAATTTTTCAACTTGTGTCACCACTACTGAAGGATCCTTTAAAATAACAAGGAAATGATTGGGTATTGCTGCAAGCACACTTTTAACCAGTAGAATACATTGATAAGGAAAGACACCTTACCTTCCAAGATACAGTTCTTCTCTTTAATTTGTCTACAATACCTAACCAATACTGAACCCTATTACTTCCCATGAAAAAATGTATTCCTAAATATTTACTCGACAACTCTTCTTCCTGAAAACCAATAACTTGTAATATTTTCCTCTTAATGATTGGGGTTGCATTGAAAATGAAAATAATGGGCTTTTGTGAATTGATTTTTTGTCTCAAGGCCAACTCGTATGAATCTAAAACACTTTTAATCTATTCAACTTTAGCTAATGTAGCAAGCCAACAAAGGAGAGTGTCATATGCAAAATGCGAGTGTGTTGTAGCAACATCTGCATTAGGAATCAATACACCCTTCCAAAGACCTGAATAATGCTTGGTAGTGATTTTCCTTCTCAGTACTTCTGCCATAACGATGAACAAATATGGAAAGAATGGATCTCCTTGCCTAACACCTTGTGTAGCACTGAATAAACCCAAAGAGGAGCCATTAACAATAACTGACAATTTTTCTCCTTTAACACAAGCTAAAATCCATTTACACCATCTGTCAGAGAAACAAAATATGCATAATACTTTTGACCAAAAATCCCAATTTACTTTTTCATATTCCTTCATCATGTCTAGTTTGACTACACAGGTAGATAACCTATGTTATTTAATGGAATACAACACTTCATGATAAACTAAGGCACCTTCTATAGTTCCCCTACCAGGCACAAATCCCCCTTGCTCCAGGTATATCAGTTTTGGAGCAAGACTTAGTAATCGTAAGTATATTGCCTTGGAGAAAAAATTATACACTATGTTACACAATGAAATAGGCCTGTATTCTAGAAAATATTTAGGCTTCTTATTCTTTGGTATAAGAGCAATATTCATTGAGTTGAAGTGACTTGACATTGCTCCATTTTTTCTAGACTTCTCCATAACCAAAAGTAAATCAAAACCTATGACATCCTAGTCTTTTTTAAAGAACAATGTTGTAAACCCATCAAGTCGTAGAGCCTTATCAGGTGGTGAAGAAAAGACTACTTTATTAACCTCATTAATTGTAAAATGATTCATTAAATATTCATTATCCTCTTTAGTGATTAAAGAAGGAACGTGGTCAAGAAGTTCCCTTATAGCCTGATCAAGAAGTGGGTCTAAAGTTTGTGCAAGTGCCAACGAATTGGAGAAGAATATAAGACCTTCCTCTTTAATCTCAAAAGAATTAGTGAGATTATTTCCTAAATTAGCATTTTGTATTAAGAAAATGGTATTTGTTTCTCTCTTAATCTCAGCTAAAGCATGAAAGTATTTGGTATTCTTGTCGCCTTCCTGCAACCAAAACTCTCAAGGCTTTTGTTGCCAGAACACCTATTTTATTTTCCCTAACTCTTCCCAAGTTTCTTGTAGTTATTTGTGCTTCTCATACATAAGAACATCTAAACCATATTGGATGATGTGCTCATCCACTTGCTTCAATTATGTTTCAACTACCTTTTTCTGAGCAAAAATAATCTTGAACACTTACAACTAGGGAGATTCTACCACTGAGTTATCTTGACTCACTCCTAGGTATCTTCTCTAGACCTACTAGGGATTCTTCTCCAGCCCTAACCTAAGGGTAGAACACTTGGTTCTATTTCCCCCAATTCCAAGAACCTCACTACCAACAAAGAGTTCACACTTCACTGAACCTACAAAGGTAGATTCCACCAAACCTACACAAGTCCTTCACACACACTTTGTAGTGTAGGACTTACACTAATTCTTTCATATTGACTCCATCCTTCAAGGTTTATAGCCATAGTTCCATAATCTACCCATCGAGTTCCTTAATTTAAGGAGTAGGGATGTGATTCCTTGTAGCCCTAATCAGGCTCCTAAATCCTAATAACTCTTAAACTTCACAAACAAACCCCCAAAATAATCTTGGATCCAGATACCCTTTTGGAAAAATTAAGAGATTTCATGGATTAGGGGATCCCAAACTGTCCATATAGTACTTCAAAACCCTTTGAGATAAAGTCCTTAAAAATAGTGATAATTGATGCAAAACAACACAAAAATAGGAGTGATGGATTCATAAACCTCCACCATTTCTTCTAGGGTCTCATAAACTCGTAAAGACCACTCTCCCTGCATTAGATTACACTATTTAATCCAACCCTACATACAATCAAAGTTTGTTATGATCTTGCTCCTAGTTTGACACTGACAGTCTTGCCTAGGGAAAGAAATTAAAAATAGCCAACCTCATTGGAAGAACCTACACAAAAGGAAAAATAATTTAAAAATGGTCCAATTTCCATCCTCCATAGGCCATAAAGATCCAATGGAGGACACTTACTGTGGAACCATATTTACAAGACAAACACCTTCACTGGCAGGGAACAATCCAGTAAGGGAACAATCTAGTAAGGAATCAATTATAAATGAGCACTCAAAAATTAATCAAAACCTATAATAAATGCTTTCTAAGAAAGTAAATAACTACATGAATCTATACAACACACAAAACCAGAGATCTCAATCCATTTACAATGCTTGTCAACTAAAACTATGAAAATTGTGCCAGTACAGTCAACTATTGCTCTTCTATTTCTTGAAAATGTAACCAGAAACAAGCCAACCTTTGTACAAGGCCATAGAAGTCATTAAATAGGTCCCATTGATCTAGGAAAACTACTCAAACCGACCCATAACTACATTTGGGCAAAAAGCAACTTTTGGACAAAGTTGTCGAGCAACATTTTGAAAGTTGCAAATGTTGCTCAAGCAACATTTTGCAACTTTGTCAACTTTTGCATATTTACTACTTTGACCCCATGAATGGGTCCTACCAAGTCAAAACCAAATTCCTAGACCCAAATACCCTAAATAATGCAAGATCTATTCCCAGCTTCTTGAACTTGGATTCAAAAAACCATGTAACCTCTACCTCAGGAAGATGACGCCACTTGATGAGATGTTCCATGTAATGACCATGTCTGGTCTTCTTTTTTAATTTTGGAGTCTAGTACCCTTTCTTCCTATGGCTTGTTCATAGTTGGTAAGGGAACATCCATTATAATCTTCTCCACATCACTAGTAATCTCTGTCTCCTCTGGTAGTGGAACTTTGTATTCCACTAAGTCCTGAACATTAAACACTAGGGAGATTGCCAATTCTAGAGGTAGATCAACTTTGTAATAATTCTCTCCATACTTTGCTAATATTTTTCAAGGACCTATCCTTTTCATCTGCAACTTGATAGGGATGGCTTTCTTCAATCTGGATTTATTCAAATGCATCATTACTAAATCCCCCACTGCAAAGTGCAACTCTTTTTTCTTTGCATCCACTTTGGCTTTAAATCTCGGTGTTGCCTCTGTGAGTGTCTTCTTGACTTGGTCATGCACTTATTTCATTGATTGGGAGAAGTCTTTAGCATGTCCACTCTTCCCCTCCATGCTTCCCAAATATCTAAGCTCACAAAATCCTCTGGGGTGAACACCATAAACCATTGCAAAAGGACTCTTACCAGTTGTCATATTTACACTATCATTGTAGACAAACTCCGCCCATGTTAGGAATTGATCCCACACTTGTCCATATTACTTTGTTAAGCATCTTAGAAGGTTCCCTGATACCCTATTTATGACCTCTGTTTGGCCATATTTCTGGGGGTGATAAGCTCACCCAAATGACAGGTTAGTTCCTAGCCTCTTCCACAATGTATTCTAGAAATGCCCCATGAACTTGACATCTCTTTTTGAGACTATACTAAGAGGTAAGCCAAGAATTATTATAAATTCTCTAAAAAAATAATTGATCTATGTAGCTTACATCATGTGTAGTTTTTCATGGAATGAAATGGCTCATCTTACTGAACCTATCAACAACTACAAAGACACTATCCATTCCAGTGCTTGTCCTTGGTAACCCAACAATGAAGTCCATATTGATACATTCCCATGGCCTATTGGGAATGGGTAGTGGTTGATATAAACCAGTAGTAGAAGTCATACCCTTAGCTCTCTAACACACCATACATTGTTCTACATACTTCCTCACATCTCTTTGCATTCTAGGCCAATAGTGGAATGTCTGAACCAATTCAAGGGTCTTATTGAGACCAAAATGGCCACTAAGACTCCCATTGTGTTTTTCTTGTATAAGATTCTCTCTCCTAGATCCCTTGGGCACACAAAATTGTCCTCCCCTAAACAAAAACCTATTTTTCAATGTGTAATCTGCAAACTGACCATGGAAGTGATTGTTGAACTCCATACATACCTTATAGGCCTTTGAGAAGTCTTAATATTCTTTATAAAGATCCTTAAAGCTCTCCACTCCAATACTCTGCAACTACACCTCTTGAACAGTGAGTAGCCTTCGGCTCAATGCATCAACAACCTTGTTCATCTGCCCCTTTTTATGCTTTATGGTAAAGGTATAAGCTTGCAGGAATTCCATCCACTTAAGATTTCTATTTCTTAGCTTCTCTTGGGTATTTATTTAACTCAAAGCTTGGTTATCAGTGAATACTACAAACTCTTTGGGTAGGAGATAGTGTCTCCATTTCCTAAGGGCTTGAACTAGTGCATAAAGTTCTAGGTCATAGGAAGAATACCTCTTCTTGGCCTCATTTAAATTTTCACTATAAAAAGATATTAGTCTACCCTCTTGGGTTAAAACAACTCCCACTACTTTGCTACTAGCATCACACTCTAGGGTAAAAAAATTATCAAAACTTGGTAACAAAAGAATGGGTTCGGTGGCTACTTTTAGTTTCAACATCTCAAACCTCTTACTGGCTTCTTCAGTCCACCTAAACTTAATCGTCAACCCACCCTTTATAGTATCTAAAATTGGAGCACAAATGACACTAAAACCCCTAATGAGTTTGCTATAGAATTGGGAAAGCCCATGAAAAATCCTTACCTCAGTACCAGATGTGGGAGTAGGCCAATTGATTATAGCCTCAACCTTGCTAGCATCCATCTTTAAAGTTCCCTCTAAGACCACAAATCCAAGATATACCCATTCTTGTTTCATAAACTCACACTTCTCCAAATTGATAGCTAACCGCTCCACTTGCAATCTCTTCAATACAATAATCACATCCTCAAGGTCCTCTTCCTTAGTATTGCTGAAGATGAGGATGCCATCAAGATAAACCACCAGAAACACCCCTATGTTGTCCTTTAGCACTTCATTCATCAACCTCATGAATGTGCTAGGGGCATTGCTAAGACCAAATGACATGAAAAGCCATTCATACATCCCTTTTGTAGTCTTGACGACTGTTTCCACTCATCCCCTTCCTTAATCTAGATTTTATGGTATCCACTCTTTAAATCCAATTTTGTGAAGTATTTAGCCCCACCAAGACAGTCCATTAGGTCCTCAATCCTAGGGATTGGAAACCTATATCTTATTGTAATCTTATTTATTTCCCTAGAATATGTGCATAACCTCCACTTACCTCCTTTTTTTATGCCAATACCACTGGCACTACACAGGGACTTATGCTCTTCTATATAAGCCCTTGATCAAGTAACTCTTGCACTTTTATTGCTATCTCCTTATTCTACTTAGGGGTCATTTTTTAGGCTACCTTGTTGGGAAATGATGCACTTGGAATGAAGTTAGTTTGATAACTTATTGATCTCTGTGGTGGTAAGACTGTTGGTTATCCATCACTAACAAAGTCCTTAAACTACTCCAAAAGTTCTTGTATCTCCTTGGATAAAGGTGTTGGTTCTTCCGTCTTTTCCTCTTTAGGTTTCATCATGATAGCATAACACTCTTCATCTTCTCTCTTAAGATCTTGTAGTAATTATTTCCCCCCAACTACCAACATATTAGGACTAGCCTTCACTCCTTCATCCTCCACCAAAGACTGGATTTTGTATGTCACACCATCCTTTTGAAAAGAATAGGAATTCTTTTCCTCAGTATGCATGGCTTTCCTATCAAACTACCATGGTCTTCCCAATAGAAGATGACAAGCATCCATATGAAGTACATCACAAAGAATATTGTCATTGTAGCCCCAATTGCAAATTTAATCTAGGCTTGTTCATTTACTAGGACATGTTGTCCATTGTTCAACCATGTCACCCTATAAGGATGGTCATGAGGTAACTTAATTATCCCAAGTTTATTCACTGCTTCTTCAGAGATTATGTTTTCAGTTGACCCTAAGTCAATGATCGCATTTCACACCTTACCAAGTATCTTGCACTTCACCTTGAGGATGGATCTCCTATGTTAGTAATAATTGAGAGGGGTGGGGGGGGGGGGGGGGGAATCAGNGGTGAATCAGTGGCCTAAAAAATATTCCAATAATCAACCCTTAAAACTTAGTAGCACAATATTCTACCTCTAGTTATCTTCAGTCCTATAAGATGAACACCTCCATATATTTATATCAAATTAATACTCCTTGGAATGCTTTGTAAAACCTTCTACTGTATGTTTACCGAAAATTAGTCTGTTAATTTACCAAAGACAATAAATATTCTAGAGTATATCGATCAATCTAGTTAAGTGTAATGCAAAACACTAAAGTAATGACTCATAAACACATTGACACATGGATTTTTAACGTGGAAACCTTGTTAAGGGAAAAACCACTTGGGACCGGTAACCCAAAATTTTCACTCTTCTGAAGTGAGCTCGGTGAAGAGCCAACCCTGTTAAAGGTTACAAACACACTGTTAGGTGTGACCTTGTTAGAGGATTTAAAATTTTAGTTTTTCACTTGATGTTGGGCATCTGTATGCTATCTTCCTTAATCAAACACTCACTTGGCCTATCAATAGGTATCTGGCATCTCATGCTATCTTCACGATCAAAATTTTTGATACTCCTTGGGATGTATCTTAATATAGAAAGGATCTTTAAATCCCGCTTGGTTAAGTGAATTTCTAAATCAATGGTTAAACTGAAACAGTATGATTTGTTCACATATACAACTTATACTTGCAGATTTTTAGATCTATTGTAATCTCATAAAACTATTCTGATCAATATATCTCAGTTTATACATTTGCTCCACTTTGATTCTACTTGGTGATGCTGTGCTCTGTTGCTCGGTGTTCGCAAAAAAATTTAGCTCTTTCCTTAGCTTGATTGATCAAGACTGTATGAAGTTGCTCTTCATCAGTTTCTCTTTAGCATCCTCTTTTTCATTCACTCCCCTTGATCCATAATGAATCAAGTTTGTCTCTTAAATAGACATGATATCACCGTTATTAGGCTCTTGATTTTCTTGAACTTGGCATGATCCACAATTCTCGCCAATTAGATTTAAAGAAAAACTCATATTTTATCTCCCTGTGATCTTCTTGCCAATTGGACAAAAAAACTTTAAATCATTTACTTATCTCTGGCTTATCTTGTCGATGAAAACAATGATAACTACCAGTTAACTCTATATTTAGCTCTGCTAGCTAGATATTTTGTCATTTCTAAACTCAATTTAATTTCGGTGTTTAACTCTTTGATAGCGTCGGTCAACACTCCAGTTCACCTCGGGCTTCTCCATCAGTTTACACTATGTTTCTGGCCGTCGGGTATGCTTGTGATTCTGCTCGTCGATAATGCTCATTGATGTTCTTGCTCGGGGATCACTCTGACTTGACTGTCGGTGATCTCTGTCCGTCGAGTTTCACAGACTGTCAGTGTTTGTAGTCACTTTGTGAATACTTGTCTTTTATGCATTACAGAAAGCATAATATTTATCTCTCTAATTCTCTGAAGTCTTTGACACTTTGATTATAACTGATTAGATCATATCAAGTTGACATCAATGACAATACAATCCATTAACTGATTTAATGTCTTGCATTATCCTTCTGCATTTTGGTGATCAACTTAACATCTTCAAACATTTAATCAGTTACATGTTATCAATCTCTCCCTTTGGCATTGCTGGCAACATACTACATTATCATACTATACTATCACTAATACAATATGAACTATACAGTTACATCAAGCTTTCCTAATGTAACTATTACAAATGTCTGGCTCTCGGTAAGCCCAAAAATAGCTTAGATTTGTTTCCTGCAGAGTGGTTGTCTTCAATCTTCAATCCCTTATCTGGATAGATATATCATCTGATATCTATGTTCTAATATGTTCTCTGCCTTGACTATTCCTGTTCTTGATAATCTCTTTTTCCTTTGACAACAATCTTTCTCTTTGTTTGAACTCTCTCCCTTTGTTACTTCTCTCCCTTAGATGGATATTTCATATGTAATCAATTTCTCTCCCTTAGAATATTGATTGACTCTTCCTTCTGATTCTCAGAAACTTATCTTCATGGATAATGATGTAATTTCTCCCTTTATCATATCTCTTCTTTATGTGATATGGAATCATCTATCCTTTTGATAATGAGATCATCTCTCCCTTTGTATGATAAATAAAATCTCTCCCTGATGATAATGAGAACATCTCTCCCTTTGACAACAATGCCAAAAAAATGCTTCTCTTTATTTTATCATCTATATCATGTTTCACCCCTTTGCATAATATATTTGTTGAATTTCCCTATCCATCAGCAATACAAAGTTCTATTTTTCGGTGTAGATATGTACCTTTCTATGTACAGATATATCTTTTGCTATTCATCTTAGTGTTTGCCTCAACATGGTTGATCTTCAGATTTGGTATAGGCTGATGCAACCTCCTAGTCAGATTACTAACCGATAGATAAAGGTTGAACCCCTAGTCTCTGTCTTAGGTACTCAAATGTATCCTTCGGTAATGACTTGGTGAATATGTCAGATAACTGTTCCTTTGATTGAACATATTCCAGTGTCACTTCTTTTGCTTGCACTTGTTCTCTTAGATAGTGATACTTGATAGCAACATGCTTAGTCTTAGCATGTATTACTAGATTCTTAGAAATGTTAATTGCACTGGTATTATCACAATAGATAATTACTGGTTCAATGATGTTCATATTCATACTTTCCAGTAATTGTTTGATCCATGCAATATTGGAGCAATTTTTAGTAGCAACTACATACTCTGCTTCTGCAGTAGACTGGGAGATGCATCCTTGCTTCTTTCTTATCCATGTGACAAGTCTGTCACCCATGAAGAATGCTCCTCCAGTTGTGCTCTTTTTTTCATCAATGTTTCCAGCCCAATCATCATCTGTATAGACTTGTAGCTCAAATTTTCCTTCTCTTGTGTACCATAAGCCATAGTCCTCGATGTTCTTCAAATATCTCAGATTTCTTTTGACAATAGTCATATGTGATTCTTTGGGATTAGCAGAGAATATTGCAACTATCCCCACTGCATGTGCTATATCTAGTCTGGTATGAACAACATACATCAGTTTTCCAATCATAGATCTATATAAGGTTTGGTTTACCTCATTTGTCTTGTCTTCTTTCGCCAACTTGCATCCAGTAGCCATAGGTGTTCCAACTGGTTTGGAATCTTCCATCTTGAATATCTTCAACACTTCCTTGATGTATTTGGACTGAGTGATGTATATGCATGCATTTTGTTGAAGGATCTGTAGACCAAGAAAGAATTTGATCTCTCCAAACATAGACATTTCAAATTCCTTTCTCATTTCATTAGCAAAGGATTTGCATAACAATTCATTTTCCCCAAAAATGATATCATCAACAAAAATTTCAGCAATCAGAATATTACCATCAATATCTTCTTTTAAGTACAGATTTCTATTTTCACTTGTTTTAACAAATTTTATGCTAATGAGATATGAGTGAAGTCTTTCATACCAGTTTCTCAGTCCTGGTTTCAATCCATAAAAGGATTTGTGTAGTCTACATACCATGTTTCTCTTGTTTGGATCAACAAAACCTTCTGGTTGTTCAATGCATACCTCTTCTTCTAGTATTCCATTTAGGAATTCAGATTTGACATCCATTTGGTATACCTTGAATCCTTTAAATGTAGCATAAGCAAGTAGTATTCTAACTCCTTCTAGTCTAGGAACATGTGCAAAGGTTTCTCCATAATCAATACCTTCTTCTTGTGCATATCCCTTGCATACTAATATTGCTTTGTTTCTAGCGACTTCTCAATTCTCATTCAGCTTGTTTATGAATATCCATTTGGTACCGATAACATTCTTGTCATCTGGTCTTGGTACTAGTGTCCATGTATTTTTCTTCTCAATCTGTTCTACTTCCTCATTCATAGCACTGACCCATTCTTCATTCTCAAGTGCATTGTTAACATATTTAGGCTCAAAATCACAAAGTAAACATCTGGTGTTAAGTGAATTACTTCTTGTTCTTGTTCCAGCCTTCTTGTCTCCTATGATTTTATTATGTGGATGATGTCTTCTGAGATACTTGGCAATTTTTGGTTCAGCTCTGTGTTCATCATTTTGATCATCTTATTCACCTTCATTCTCATCTCCATTGTTCGGAACATCATCTTGAGTATTATCCTGATCGTCGGTAATTGCAGCCCGATGCTCAGGTGCAATGTTCTGATGCTCAGGAGCAACACATTGTTGCTTGGGTAGAGTGTCAGATTCTGTATAAACAAACCTATTGTAGTCCTCTAGTTCCTTTTTGCTTTCCTTGTCATTCTTTTCTGCAAATTCATCTATTTTCACATTTGCACTTTTGATGATTTTGTTAGATGACTTGTTAAGACATTTATAAGCCTTGCTTTTGGTTGAATACCCTAGGAAGATACCTTCTTCACTTTTGCAGTCAAGTTTTCTATTTCTATCATCCTTCAATTTATAACATTGACTACCAAAGATTCTGAAGTAACTTACATTGGGTGTGTGACCATACCAAATCTCACATGGTGTCTTCTTTGTGTCCTTCTTCAATTGTACTCTATTTAATGTGTAGACAAAAGTACTGACAACTTCCCTCCAGAAAGTTTGAGTGATTGTTTTCTCAATCATCAATGTTCTTGCTTAGTCAACAATTGATCCATTTCTCCTCTTAGCAATTCCATTTTGTTGTGGTGTCCTTGGTGTAGAAACCTATCTTTTAATTCCATGCTCATTGCAATAGTCAGTGAATTATTTTGAAGTAAATTCCCCTACTCTATCTAACCTTAAGCATTACAATTTATTTTCACTTTGTTTTTCTACCATTGCTTTATACCATTTAAACATCTTAAATGCTTTTGATTTATCTTTTAAAAACACGACTGTCATCATTCTAGAAAAATCATCAACAAAGAGAATAAAATACCTATGTCCATAGTAGCTCTTTGTCCTCATGGGTCCACATAGATCTCTATGGACTAATTCTAGAATTGCAGTAGATGTATGAGTTTTACTCTTGAAACTAGACTTTGTCATCTTACCTTTTTGACAATTCTTGCACATGATATGCTCAGGCTTAGTCATGCTCGGTAAGCCTCTGACATTCCTTTTGTTACTTTTCTTTATCATGTTATCAAAGTTCACATGACACAATATTTTGTGCCACAACCATATGTCTTCATTTCTAACCATTAAAAAAGTGGAGTTAGTGTCATCAAGATAGAAAAGGTTACCTTTTGTCTGCTCATCGGTACCGATCAACCTTCCTGATTCATTGAAGATCTTTGCCTTCTTATTTTCAAATGTTACTCTATGACCTGAATTGTTCAACTGAGAAACACTTAAAAAATTGTAATTCAATCCTTTAACCCAGTAAGCATTTTCACATTTTATCAGGTTATTCAACATTATGGTTCCTTTACCTTCAAATGGACAAGGTGTATCATTTCCCATTCTTACTGAACCACCATTATAGTATTCAAAAGTCTCAAACTTTTGTTTATCACCGGTCATATGGTGAGTGCACCCACTATCTATGATCCAAACATCATTTTTACTAACTTTAGATATGAGTGTAATTTCTACATACCTTTCTTCATCTTCATCTGCATCATCCTTCATGGCTACAAATACCATCTCGATGTCTTCTTCTGATTCAAAGTCGGTGTCATCAGCTTTGTTCTCAGCTAGGTAACAAGCTTTCTTCCCTTTTTCCTTGTAGTCTTGGTATCTCTCTTGTCATATTTTTGGCTACTTCAGTAATCTCTATTATCACCTTTATCAAACTTCTTCTCATATGATCTTTCATTTCCTCTACCATATTTTCTTTGGTTTGGACATCTTGCAACAAAGTGTCCAACCTCTTTACAATTGAAACATACAAGTGGTAATTTACCTTTGTATCTTCCTTTTCCTCTCTGCAATCTTCTTTCCATTAGTGCTTCAATTTCATCAAGTCCTTGATCCTCATTATCACTATCACCATCATTTCTAACATCATGTCTATGACTTGAGTTACTTATCTTTAGAGAATATTTGAATGTAGATTCTATGGATGGTAAGATACTATTGTCAAAGTTATTCATCTCAAATGAAATTAGTCTACCAATCAGACTATCTAGAGTAACTGTATTGTTTGCTACTGCTGTCATTTATTGAATAGCAGAAACTCTAATAGCATAAACATGAAATAAGGTTCTTAATATTTTTCTTACCACTGTCTCCTCCTCAATTACACCTCCAACTCCTGGGATAGCATTGACTACCTCTTTGATCTTGCAGCTATACTGAATAATGTTTTCTCCTTCTTTCATCCTTCGATCATCAAACCTCCCTCTTAGGATTTCTGCCTTTGTTCTAAGTACATTGGCATCTCCTCCATGTACAAGCTTAAAATTATCCCACATTTTATTTGCAGAGGTGCATGTTTTGACATCTTCAAACTCAATATCATCATGCAAGTTCTATCATCATGCAGTTATGCTCATGCTTGACTCTTAATTTCTCAAGAGTGCGAGGTCCTGTAGGCAATACATATTAAGTATCTAAGTATTGAACAATATCATTTCCAATACCTAATAAGTGGATTCTTATTCTACTTTTCAATGATTCAAAGTTCTCTTTATTTAACTTGGGCACATCTCGTTTGTTCATCTTGTGATCTTTTGCTTGAATTGTTAAACTCCCTTTCTAAGCACACAAGCTCTGATACCAATTGTTAGTAATAACTGAGAGGGAAGGGGGGGGGGGGGGGGGGGGGGNAAGCACACAAGCTCTGATACCAATTGTTAGTAATAACTGAGAGGGAAGGGGGGGGGGGGAGAGGGGGGGTGAATAAGTAGCCTAAAAAATATTCCAATAATCAACCCTTGAAACTTAGTACCACAATATTCTACCTCTAGTTATCTTCAGTCCTATAAGATGAATGCCTCCATATACTTATATCAAATTACTAATCCTTGGAATGCTTTGTACAACCTTCTACTGTATGTTTACCAAAAAGCAGTCTGTTAATTTACTGAAAGACAGTAAATTATCTAGAGTATACCGATCAATCTAGTTAAGTTAAGTGTAATGCAAAACACTAAAGTAATGACTTATAAACACATTGACACATGGATTTTTAATGTGGAAACCCTGTTAAGGGAAAAAACACTTGGGACCGGTAACCCAAAATTTTCACTCTTCTAAAGTGAGCTCTATGAAGAGCCAACCCCATTAAAGGTTACAAACACATTGTTAGGTGTGACCTTGTTAGAGGATTTAAAAGTTTATTCTGTCACTTGATATCGGGCATCTATATGCTACCTTCCTTGATCAAACATTCACTTGGCCTGTCAATAGGTATCTGGCATCTCATGCTATCTTCATGATCAAAATTTTTGATACTGCTTGGGATGTATCTCAATATAGAAAGGAGCTTTAAATCCCTCTTGGTTAAGAGGCTTTATGAATCAATGGTTAAACTGAAACAATATGATCTATTCACATATACAACTTATACTTGTAGATTTTTAGATCTATTATAATCTCATAAAACTATTCTGATCAATATATCTCAGTTTATACCTTTGCTCCACTTTGATTCTGCTCGGTGATGTTGTGCTCTGTTGCTTGGTGTCCACATAAAACTTTAGCTCTTTCCTTAGCTTGATTGATCAGGACTATATGAAGTTGCTCTTCATCTGTTTCTCTTTAGCATCCTCTTTTTCATTCACTCCCCTTGATCTGTAATGAATCAAATTTGTCTCTTTAATAAACATTATATCACTATTATTAGGTTCTTGATTTTCTTGAACTTGGCATGATCCACAATTCTTGCCAATTAAATTTAAAGAAAAACTCTTGTTTTATCTCGCTAAGATCTTCTTGCCAACTGGACAAAACAAATTTAAATGATTTACTTATCTTGTCGATGAAAACAATGATAACTGCTAGTTAACTCTATATTTAGCTTTGCCAGCTAGATATTTTGTCATTTTTGAATTCAAGTTAATTTCGATGTTTAACTCTTTGATAGCATCAGTCAACACTCCAGTTCACCTCGGGCTTCTCCGTCAGTTTACACTATGTTTCTGGCCGTCGGGTATGCTTTTGATTCTGCTTGTCGGTAATGCTCATCGATGTTCTTGCTCGGGCATCATTGTGACTTGAATCTTGGTGATCTCTGTCCGTCGGGTTTCATTGACCATCGGTGTTTGTAGTCACTTTGTGAATACTTGTCTTTTATGCATTACAAAAAGCATAATCTTTATCTCTTTGATTCTCTGAAGTCTTTGACACTTTGATTATAATCGATTAGATTATATCAAGTTGACATCAATGACAATACAATCCATTAACTGATTTAATGTCTTGCATTATCCTTTTGCATTTCGGTGATCAACTTAACACATTCAAACATTCAATCAATTACATGTCATCACTCCTCTTCTTAGGTTCTTCTCTAACTAGTTACTTAATTAGAACTCTCCTTATCATTAGATTCTCCCCACTCTCTGAATCAAGATTGATCTCAAGAGACTTAACACTACTGCCATATTCTTGCACGTAGTTAAATCTTCTCTCTGATTGTGAAGACATTGCTTTGTTAGGACACCTATATGTGGGGTGCCCAAATTGGTGGAAGTTGTAACATTTCATATTTTCAAAAGAGGAACCTCATCTACTAGCACCTCCACCAAATCTTCCTCTCCCACCATTGTTAGGACCTATTCCTCATCCATAACTACCTCTCCTACTGGTTTCACTACTCTACTCTATCTTTTTTTGTCTCCCCTTGGGTCTTGATTCATTACCCCTACCATGATAGTTTCCTCATTGACCTCTTGAGTCTCTACCTCTTCCTTTGCCTCTGCTAGTGGCTTCATACTTATTTTTGTTCTCCTCAACTTTAAGATCCAATTGGTAACAATTCTACATAGTGGTAGGTTTAAAGAGACTTGTTTCCTCTTGTATGCTCCATTTTAACCCATTTACATAACATGCCACTTTTATGCTCTCATCTTCTATCACCTTGGATCTCAATCACAACTTATAAAAATCCTTTGTATATGCACTCACCTCTGAATCTCTTTGTCTTAGATTATGCCTCTCCTCGTGGAGTTGTATCTCATAGTCCTCAAGGATGTAGGTGTCCCTAATCTTTTCAACCATAGCTTTCCAAGTGGATATTTTATTCTTTCCTTCCTTTAAGCTTTCATCTTGCACAAACTTCCACCATGTGAGTGGAGTCCCTCTCAATCTAGTTTTGGCCACTTTCACCTTTTGAGCTTCTGTCACATTCTCACACTCAAAGTGGTTCTCTAACCCTTATATCCACTCCATCACGACCTCTAGCTCCATTTTTCCACTGAACAAGGGTAGACGTTCTAGTGATTTTCCTCCCATATCCTTCAAAGCTCCCAGGAAGGGCTCTTCTTGAAAAATAGGACCAAGCTCTGGCACTTCATCTTCTGCTGCCACTGACTTTCCTTTTCCTCCTGTCTGTTTTACCTTTTCACTCACTTTTTTTATCCTAGCTCGCACTTCATCAAGATTAGTTTCCATTTCTACTAGTTTTTCTCTTAGGATTCTATTCCCCTCCTCTCTTTTATCCACTTTATTTGCCAACTCTACATTGATCACCATTTTTGACTCACACACTAATTCAAGGTCACTCATATACCTTCTTGGCCCAAATATTTCAGGACTTTGATACCAATCTGATAGGGAGTTTCTACCACTGATTCAACTTGACTCACTCCTAGGTCTCTTCTCTATACCTACTAGGACTTCTTCTCCAACCCTAACCTAACTCCCAGAACACTTGGTTCTCTTTCCCACAACTCCAAGAACCACACTACCAACAAAGAGTTCACACTTCACTAAACCTACAAGGGTAGATTCCACCAAACCTACAAAATTCCTTCACAAACACTTTTCAGGGTAGGAATTACACTAATTCATACCTATTGACTCCGTCCTTCAAGATTTATATCCACAGTTACATCATCCACTCATCGAGTTCCTTAATTTAAGGAGTAGGGCTAGTGATTCCTTGTAGCCCTAATCAGGCTCTAAAATCCCAACAGCTCTTAAAATTCACAAAAAATCCCTCAAAATAATCTTGGATCCAGATACCCTTTTGGAAAACTTAAGACATTTTTGGGGTTAGGGGATCCAAAAATGTCCGTACAATACTTCAAAACCCTTTGAGGTAGAGTCCTTAAAAATAGGGCTAATAGATGCAAAACACCACAAAATTGGGTGAGGTGTATTCATCGACCTCCACCATTTCTTTTAGGGTCTCATCAACTCCTAAATACCACTCTCCATGTATTAGATCACACTATTCAATCCAACCTTACATACAATCAAAGTCTATTATGATCTTTCTCCTAGCCGGGCACTGACAGTCTCACCTAGGGAAAGACATTAAAAATAGCCAACCTCATTTGCAAAACCTGTACAAAATTTAAAATAATGTACAAAGTGTCCACTTTCCATCCTCCATAGGCCATAAAGTTCCAATGGAGGACACTCCTTGTGGAACCATATTTACAAGACAACCTCCTTCACTTTCAGGGAGTAGTCCAGTAAGGAATCAATTACAAAAAAGCACTCAAAACTTAATAAAAACCTATAATAAATGATTTACAAGAAATTAAATAACTACATGAATCTTTACATCACACAAATTTAGAGATCTCAGTCCATTTACAATGCTTGCCAACTAAAACTATAAAAATTGTGACAGTACAGTCAACTACTTCCCTTCTATTTCTTGGAAATGTAACCATAAACAAGACAACCTTCGTACAAGGCAATAAAAGTCCTTAAATAGGCCCCATTGACCTAGGACAAATACTGAAATGGACCCATAACTGCATTTGTAAAAAAAGAAAGTTTTGGACAAAGTTGTCGAGCAATATTTTGAAAGTTGCAAATGTTGCTCAAGCAACATTTTGCAACTTTGTCAACTTTTGTATATTTACTAATTTGACCCCATGAATGGGTCCTACCAAGTAAAAACCCAAGTCCTAGACCCAAAATACCCAAAATATGACCCTGTATGCATTCTAGGTTCCGTTTACATCAATTGTCCCATTTTTGACCATCAGGACATTACAAGGGTCACTTGGACCAAAATCCACTTAACTATAAAAAAACTAAATCAAAACACACCAAACACTTACTAAAACATCCTAGAATACCTTATAGGCCCAAGACCAATTGAATACCTTTCACAACAAAAATTTAGGGTCAGAGCCCCTAAGTGCTCTTGCACCATGCTCCCCTTGGACAAAGAAATCAAGTTACATCTGGAGTCAATAATGAAAGATCTATTCCCAACTTCTAGAAATTGGATTCAACAACCCATGTAGCCTCTACCTCAGGAAGATGGTGCCACTTGATGAGATGTTCCATGTAATGACCATGTCTGGTCTTCTTTTTAATTTTGGAGACTAGTACCCTTTCTTCTTATGGCTTGTTCATAGTTGGTAAGGGCACATCCACTGTAATCTTCTCCACATCACTAGTAATCTCTATCTCCTTTGGTAGTGGAACTTTGTATTCCACTAAGTCCTGAACATTAATCAATGGGGAGATTGCCAATTCTAGAAGTAGACCAATTTTGCAAGCATTCTCTCCATACTTTGCTAATGTCTCTCAAGGACTTATCCTTTTCATCTTCAACTTGATAGAGAGGCCTTTCTTCAATCTAGATTTATTCAAATGCATCATTACTAAATCCACACTGCAAAGTGCAACTCCTTTTTCTTTGCATCCACTCTGGCTTTAAATCTCAGTGTTGCCTCTGTGATTTTCTTCTTAAATTGGTCATGCACTTCTTTCATTGATTGGGAAAAGTATTTAGCATGTACACTCTTCCCCTCCATGCTTCCCAAATCTATAAGCTCACAAACTCCTCTGGGGTGATGACATAAGGAGGGCTAGAAGGGGGGTCCTATGGCTCACCCAACTACCAAACCAGCTTGCAGACACAATGCAGAAGCCAAACAAAACATTGAGAGAAGAAAACACAATGATCCTTTATATTAATTTGATCAGAATCATTACATGCCAAGCTGTAAGGCATTCTTGAATTTGGCCATATATTCAATGAATTACAATAAGATCTTCATACAACAAAGATCACAGACCTTTGATCTCAATATCTAAAAATTTCCTGTGTTGCTCTAAGAATGATTGCTAAACTAAGAACATACAACCAAATATATACAAGAGTCCACCACAAGAGGTCAACGCTCATATCCATAAGGGAGACCCAGATTTAGGTCCACACAGATCCCAATGAGAGATCCCAAATAAATTAAGCTATCATAAATTAATGGAAGAAGTCGGCCAAAGATCCAACTTCCAAAATAAGCATCCCGGGCATATGAACACCAAAAATCAACAACTGTCAGTAAAACATAACCGAGCATCAGAATACTCATCGGTAAGGACATCACCAAAACCTGTCGATAAAGCATGACTGAGAAACAAAAGACAAGCATGCCTGAGCAATAGAACCTGACTGACAGAGACAAGCATGCCCGAGCAGCAGAACCCGAGCGACAAAGAACAAACTAAAGAACTAAAGCAAACATCTTTTAGGTTGTGCAAGATTGCCAATGACCCAAGATGCTTCTACATCAGACACCTGGGGTTATAAGACAAGAAATGATTCCATAAATAATTTGTCAGGTTCAACCTAAAATGAATGCAACTTAGAATGAGAAATCCAAGATGATTCCTCAATTGGTCTGTTCTTCCACTTTACCATACTCCATGTATTCTTTTCCTCTTTTACTTCTGCCAATTCTCTATTTTAGAATCTTTTCAACTTCTTCTATCTGCTTCTTAGGATAATCACTTGGTACTGTCACTTCTTCATCAGGTTCATGATATTCATACAAGTCTGAAATATTGAATATAGGTGATATATCCATGTCAGTAGGTAATTCATTTTCATAAGCATTTCCACTGTAAAATCTTCTCAGTATTTTGCAAGGACCAAATTTCTTCATCTTCAGTTTACCATATGTTCCAATAGGAAATATTCCTTTCTTTAGATGAACCATCACTACATCACCAACTTCAAATGTTTTATGTCTTCTTGATCTGTCTGCACTGTCTTTGTATTTCTGATTACTTTTCTCTAGTTTTTGTTTCACATCTTCATGCAATGTCTTCATAAATTCTAAAAATTCTTTTGCTTCAGCATTTCTTTTCTCTTCTCCAACAATATCTCTCAAATATGATATACCTCTTTGTTGTGTGCCATGAACAATCTCGAAAGGTGCCTTTCCAGTATTTCTATTCACTGAAGTGTTGTATGCAAATTCTGCTTGTGCCAACATGAAATCCCAATTGCCTGGTGTGTCTCCAACTAAGAATCTCAACAAATTACCCAAACTTTGGTTTACAACCTCTATTTGTCCATCAATCTATGGATGAAATGTAGAACTAAACTTCAACTCAGTATCCAACATCTTCCAAAGTGTTCTCCACAAATAACTTACAAACTTACTATCTCGGTCAGAAATGATACTCCTTGGTAATCCATGCAATCTGACAATTTCCTTAAAGAAAATATCTTCTATGTGTACTGCATCTGATGTTTTCTTGCATGGTATTAAATGTGTCATCTTAGAAAATCTATCCACAACAACAAATATAGAATCATTACCTTTTTCTGTCCTAGGTAAGCCAAGAAAAAAATCCATGCTGATATCACTCCAAGGTTTCTCAGGAACAATAATTGGTGTATACAAACCAGTATTCTAACTCACTCCTTTTGCAACTTGACAAAATCCATAGATTCTTACAAATTTATGAACATCCTTATACAACTAAGGCCAAAAATACCTCTCCTTCAGCAAACACAATGTTTTATCAATACTAAAGTGTCCAGCCAATCCACTACTATGTTTCTCCTTAATCAAATTAGTTCTCATTGAACCTCTCGATATACACAACTGAATACCTTTGAACAACATATCTTCCTGAATGAAATAGTCTTCATACTTACTTGATTGGTTTGAATTAGGTTCTCTGCACACTCTCCACTACTCTGAAAAATCAGGATCACTTTCATACAAATTCTTCATGTCATCAAAACCAAGAACTTCAATTCTCATTTCAGTTAACAAAGATCTTCTTCTACTCAATGCATCAACAAATCTATTATAAAATCCACTCTTATGCTTAATCACAAATGTAAAGCTCTAAAAATACTCTACCCATTTCATATGTCTTTGATTCAACTTATTTTGACTACCCAGATATTGTAAATCCTTATGATCAGTATACAACACAAATTCATTTGGCATCAAATAATGTCTCCACTTCTTCATAGCTTGCACAATAGCATAGAACTCTTGATCATATACATAATATTTCCTTTTTGCATCATTCAACTTTTCACTAAAGAAAGCAACATGTTTACCTTCTTGAGTCAACACAACTCCAATTGCACTTCCACTTGCATCACATTCAACTTGAAATACCTTATTGAAATCAGGTAAGGCTAATACAGGTAATTCAGCAACCTTTAGCTTTAAAGCTTCAAAATTCTTATTATCTCCATGTGTCCATTTGAATTCTCTTTTGTCCCCTCTCTTTTGAATCATAACATTACAAATAGAACTGAAATTTCTAATAAACTTCCTGTAAAAACTTGCCAATCCTTGAAATGATCTTACCTTGGTGACATTTTCAGGAGTAGGCCAACTCAATTTAGCTTCAACCTTTTCTAGATCCATCTTCAAACTATCAGTGGAAATCACAAATCCCAAATCCCAAATACACAAGCTCTTCTTTCATGAAGGAACATTTCTTTAGATTTATCAACAACTTTTCCTCTTTTAATCTCTGCAACACTTGCCTTATATGCATCAAATGCTCTTCTCTAGTCTTATTGAATATCAAAATATCATCCAAGTATACAATCACACACTTATTCAAGAATTTCTTCAGAACTTCATTCATGAACCTCATAAATGTACTCAGTGCATTAGTTAAACCAAAAAGCATAACCAACCACTCATACAAACCTTCCTTTGTATTGAAAGCAGTCTTCCATTCATCTCCTTCTCTGATTCTGATCTGATGATATCCACTTTTCAAATCAATTTTGGTAAAATATCTTGCTCCACTTAAATAATCCATGATGTCATCCATTCTCGGTATATGAAACCTATACTTCACTCTGATCTTATTAATTGCTTCGGAATCAGTGCACATTCTCCATTCTCCATTCTTCTGAGGTGCCAACACAACAGGTATTGCACACAGACTCAAACTTTCTCGGATCAAGCCTTTGTTCAACAATTCATGAACTTGTCGGTTAAGCTCTTCATTTTTGGTAGGTGTTAACCGATGTGGTGCTTTGTTCGGTAAAATAGCTCTTGGAATAAGATCCATACAATGGCTGATATCTCTCATTGGTGGAAAAACATTAGGTACATTATCTAAAATTATCTCCTTGTACTCAGTGAGTAACTGTCCAACTTCTGTAGGAATGTCATCTTCTATATTCTTACTTGGTTTGTTAGGAATCAAAGCATAACATATATCATTTTTTTTAACAAACTATCTACCTTCCATCAGGCAAACTTTCACAGATGTACATAACTCACCAATAGATTCTTCAACCAAAGGTAACAAAACTTGCTTCTTACCATCAACCCAAATAGAATATCTATTCAATCTTCCATCATGTAGAGCATGTCTATCATATTTCCAAGGTCTTCCCAATAAAATATGACAACAATCCATAGGCATAATATCACACAACACCTTATCATAATACTTTCCAATTTTTAGATTCACAAAACATTGTTCACTCACCATTAATGTATGATCATCCTTGATCCATGCGATTTGATAGGGATTTGGATGTTTCATCCTCTCCAACTGCAAATTTGCAACCATTTCCTTAGATGCTAGATTATCTGAGCTTCCACTATCAACAATCACCTTCCAAACTTTGTCTGCAACTCTACATCTGGTCTTAAACAAACTTTTCCTGATTGGATCTTGCTTATCCTTCTCACTCCATAGTATCCTTCGGATCATGAAATTTCCTTCCTTCTCAACTTCATTTGGTGAATCCTCTTGCACCAATGCATTTCTGCTACTACTTCCTTTCTTTCTTGCATGTGTACATTCAAAAGATTTATGTCCTTCTTGACCACTATTGTAACAAGTAACTTGGAATCCTTTTCTACTATAACCACCTATGGAGTAATTACCTCTTCCTTGGTATGAATTTCCACCTTTCCATTCATTCTTTCCTTTGTCTTGAGATGTGTCTGAATTTGACTTGTCTGGTTCAAATCTACTGTTCACACCATGAGATCTACCTCTTCCTCTAGGGAATCTACCTCCTCTACCTCTTTGTCTTTTTTCATATCTTCTATTCAACTTTTCCTCAGCTTTTAGGGAAAATTGGTATGCCTCCTCAATGCTTTCCATCTTGACCAAACTGATCTCATCTTGTATAGTACTTCTCAAGCCATTTAGGTATCTTGCAACTCTCTCCACTTCATCCTCAACATTTCCAGATATGATGTCCAATCTATAGAATTCTTCAGTATAGTCTTTCACTGATTTGTCTTTTTGCTTCAAACTTTGCATTTGCCAGATTAGGTTATCTAATAATCGCAAGGTAGAAACTTTCCCTTCAATTTGTTTGCCATCTTGTCCCATACCTTGATTTTGTCTTTACCCTTCTTTCAATCCAATTGTAGATGTTCCCACCATAGGGATGCATGACCTTTCAATTTTGTGCTTGCAATCTTCACCTTCTTATCCTCTGCCACATTCTCATATTCAAAATACTTTTCCATCTCTGTTATCTAGTCAATCAACTCATCAGAATTTGATTTTCCACTATACTCAGGAGGATTAAATTGAGGCGTGGATTTCAAAGTTTTCAATTCTCTCGAGAATCAATCTTCTTCCTGATTCATCATAGGTGCAGGTGCAACTTCACCTTGAACATCTTCATTTTCATCATCACTAACATCATCAAGATTTCTTTCTCTGTGTTGGGCTGTCTCAACAACTTCCAATCTAGCAGCCATCTTTCTATGCATATCAGCTAGACCTGGATCCACATTTCCTCTTCCACAAACTATCTTAAATCCCTCTATAATTATAGGTTATATCGCAATCTGCTACCCCACAACAATACCAATGAGGGTTAGGGTTTCAAGAAGGAAATTAGATCTCACCATGCTCTGATACCACCTGATGCAAGGAGGGCTAGCAGGAGGGGCGTGTGGCTCACTCAACTACCAAACCAACTTGTAGACACAATGCATAAGCCAAACAAAATAGTGAAAGAAGAAAACACAACAATCCTTTATATTAACTTGATCAAAATAATTACATGCTGGGCTGTAAGGCCTTCTCAGTTTCAGCCATATATTCAATGAATTACAATAAGATCTTCATACAACATAGATCATAGACCTTTGATCTCAACATCTAAACATTTCCTTTCTTGCTCTAAGAATGATTGCTAAACTAAGAACATACAACCAAATATATGCAAAAGTCAACCACAAGAGGTTGACACTCAAATCCATAAGGGAAACCTAGATTTAGGTCCACATAGATCCCAAATAAATTAAGCTATCAGATATTAACGAAAGAATTCAGCCAAAGATCCAACTTTCAAAATAAGCATCTCGGGTAGATGAACACCAAAAATGAGCAACTGTCGGTAAAGCATAACTGAGCATTAGAATACCTATCGGTAAGGACCTCACCAAAACGCATCGGTAAAGCATGACTAAGAAATAGAAGACAAGCATGCCTGAGCAACAGAACCTGAGTGACAGAGACAAGCATGCCTGAGAAGCAGAACCTGAGTGACAGAGAACAAACTAAAGAACTAAAACAAACATCTTTTATATTGTGCAGGATTGCCAATGACCCAAGATTCTCCTACATCAGGTGAACACCATAAACTACTGCAAAAGGACTCTTACCAGTTATCCTATTTACACTATCATTGTAGGAAAACTCTACCTGTGGTAGGACTTGATCCCACACTTTTCCATATTCATTTTTTAGGCATCTCAAAAGGTTCCCTGAGACCCTATTTATGACCTCTGTTTGGCCATATGTCTGGGGTGATAAGTTGACCCAAATGATAGGTTAGTTCCTAGCCTCTTCCACAATGTCTTCTAGAAATGCCCCATGAACTTGACATCTCTGTCTGAGACTATACTAAGAGGTAACCCATGAATTCTTACAGCTTCTCTAAAAAACAATTGATCTATGTAGCTTGCATCATATGTAGTTTTTCATGGAATGAAATGGATCATCTTACTCAACCTATCAACAACTAAAAAGAGGATTTTGGCCAAAACCACATTTTGTCAAATTTCAAGGAGGATTTTCTTTTCTCCTTATGAGTATTTTCACTTAAGTTAAGAGAAATTGCAAAAGTTTTCGAGGATATGAGGGGGAGAATATCATAAGCAAGTTGAAATTAGAACCAATCCATGAATGGGATAACAGAAATCTATCAAGATGCTCTGCAATTTATAGGAGGTTTTTCCTATGATTGGTCCAAGTGAAACTTCCATTCATGGGGATTATGTCAACCAATGCATTATCTTCAATGAAAGCCGCAAAGTCATCCATTATTTTATGGGGAGGAAAAATACCTCCTTTTTTTCTCCTAAACTGATACAATGGCATTGAAGTCTCCTTCTAGCAAATATTTTTTGTAGGTCAACCCCTTAACAGATTGATAAATATCATCTCAAAGTTCTACTTCATCTCTAGTTACTGATGGACCATATTTGTTGAAAAGAATAAACTGCAAATCATAGCTCTGCACTTTAATTTTTTGCTAGTTATTTTTATACTTGATCACTTCAATATCAACAGACTTTGGATTCCATAATGCTAATAATCCTTCAGAGGTCCCTTGGGCTGGAATCTATGCTGATTTCCATTTGCGCCACTTAAAAATTGACAAATCATAATATTTTTGAGATAACTTAGATTCCTAAATCAGAATAATGTCATCTCCACTCACATCCAATTGTTGTTTGATGTGTGAACACTTTTTAGAGGAATTAATACCTCTGAGATTCCAGGATAGTACTCTCATTGTGGCCGAGGAGTACCTAAATCACTCCTCATTCTTTGGTTGATTGACAAATTGGCATCTAGTGTAGTTTGGACACCAAACTCTATATCCTCTTTAATCTTGTTCCCTTTCATCTTTCTCCCTATTTTTTTTGGAGTTTTAAAAATATCTTGTTTAACAGATGAGCTCAGAGAAATAGAAAGGTTTTGGGAGTAGACAAAATGATCATCTAGTTGAGGCTCCATAACATAATCCTGATCCAATGCTATTGATGTCTGAATATGACTTTGTGTATCCACTACTTTACAATGATCATCTTGAATTTTTGAGTCACTAAAATCTGTCGTCGTTTCCTGATTTACCATTTCTTGTATGCAAATATAATTAGGAGTAGATAACTACAAAGGACCTGAGATGAGAAAATATGATGGGAAGGATTCTTCATTTGCTACTTCCTCAATAATTCTCATCCCTACAGAAACAAGTAAGTCTTGTGCTAATGCTTCTAGCTCAGTATTGGAAGGCTTGTGTACATTTGTGAAAGCAACTAACTCCTGCTGTTTGAAAGTGAAATCACTCTTTTTATTATATGAAGAAGATATCTACTGGACACAAATGGCTTTATCAGGGCAAGGTTTTTTATCACTGAGAGACCTCAAGAAGGGATTTAGATTGAACAAGCTTGAATGTTGCATGTGGATAAATGGGGCCATTAAATCCTGCAAAAACATCTTATGCAACCTACTCCCAATGAATTGGGGCTTCCTCAGTGACTTTAGGATAAAAGGTCATTCTTTATGAAGAGAAGGAATTGTACAAACAACAAGGAATAGTCCACAGCTTGATTTGTGATTTGCTGACATTTCCTATACATGTTGTGGAGTATGATTTGCTTGCAATTTTAAGCCTTTTAGAACTTCTATAGGTTGAGTTGAAGGGTCTTTTTATTATTCAAAAGTGTCCTCTTTGTGGCGAGTTGAGTGGCACACATGAAAAAAATTGAATGTGGATTCGACAAAAATGTCCTTCTCCCACTTCCCAAATTTTGAACTAAGAGTAAGGATCTTAGGAATAATTTTTTCAGTGTGAATCATGATACAAATCCTTACTGGAAGTGATGGATTCTTGTAATGAGCATGATCTAATTTCAAAAATATTCCTATCTTGTTAGCCATAATTTCAATCATTTCAGGCTCTCTATATTCCAAGGCAAGATTTTGGAATTGTATCCAAAAAGGCACAAATCTAGTAATAAACTATGAATTTTGAAAATTAGGCACCCATGGTTGCATACACAAACTAGATCCATCAAGGACCCAATGTTTAATACATAGACATAATCCCTATCCAAATGGGAGGCAAAAAGCACACTAAAAATACCCTCATTTTGATCTACATAGAAAACTTCACACCCATCCACCCATTCATCATGCATGATTTGTCTAATTAATTGAACCTCAAAATTTTTTTTCTAGAACTTACAAAGGATAGCATGCTTCTCGAGGTCCTGAACTTGGGGTTAAAGTTGAGCCTCAGAGAATGAAATGTTCACCAAACCTTGTCTATGCAAAGAGGGCTCCGGATCCTATTCCTTAGTAAACTGTGAATCAATGAGTGATGTGTTACAGGCCAATTTTTTCACCTTGGAGACCCAATGAAGCTGAGTAAGGGGATTTTTATTACCCTAAAACTACTTCCCCTTCCTCTTAGCCATGACACTCCTCTATTCAGATCTCCTATTGTGAAAATTCAAAATGGTTGTGTTGAAAACCTTTGTATTTGGAATTGAGATTTTTAGATTGAAGGGAGTTCTATTTGCAGAAGACAACCCAGGTTGCATCTGTAAATCAGATTCCCCACCCCGTGTAGAGGGATCAGGTTCTTTTTCAACTATTTTCCACTTATGCTCACCCATATTTTGATGTATTTTTAGTAACCGTTGCATAAGAACAATAGAAGTCTCACCATGTTTTAAACTCTGAATACATTCATCATGCAATAGGGTCTTCTAAGCCAAAGGCTTGAGTCCTACTAAAAAGAGGAGCCAGGTAAACCTTCACCTTTTTTGTCTTGTCTATAATGATAAGATTTATAATCCTCACCATATATGTCAAAAGGGGGTTGCTTTTCCTTGTTAAGTTGGATGGTGTTGAAAGGTTTCCAGTTTAGCTTAGAAAAGTGATAATGAGGCTTTTCCAAAAAGAGTTTCGTAGGTTGAATGATAGCATGACCCCTAAAAATGCTCTTAAACTCTTTTAGGCTTTTTTCCTTCATGTTGTGCGGTGCCCAACCTTTAGACTGCGGTACTTTGTACAAATTTATTCCATTGGCAGATCTTCGAGAACCCTCCTACAACTGTTAATTTTGAAAAAAGTCACCCACACAGGGACGCCCATGAATTATATATTTCATTCTTCTTATGTTTTTCTCAATGTCTATTTTTTTATAAAAACACACACACACATAGAAAACATGCAATTATGAAAAAATGCAAATTGTAGACATATTTTCTAATCACACAAACAGTAAAAAATACTGAGGCATAATTTTTCCTAAACCTGACATGCAAATCTGTACTAAATTTACATCCATGTAATATGAATAGATCTAAAGAATGAAATCACCTACATACATACATACGTACATACATACATACATACATACATTTTCAATGAGGAATGAAAATACCAATTTTGAAAGAGCACTAATTCGGGAGAAATATGCAAATCTTTATCCTATTCAAATAATCCTTATCAAATTTTCTTCAAAACCTAGATCTACAAAGAACCCTAATTTAAATTCAACAATCAACAGTCATACCAAATTCAATCAGACACAAAGAAGGCAATAATAGATTATAGGACAATTTGAATGAAGAAGACTCAAGGATAAAACACTACCTCAAATCAAAGAATTGATTTCAAATAAATGTGAAGACCAAATCCAAAGCTTTAAACAAATTCTTTTATCCCCAAAATAGTGAGAAATCTCCTCCAAAACCTGATTGAATTCCTAAAATGGCCTTCTAGATTTGATATATAGAAAACCTAAGAAACTAGGGTTTGAAAAGTGCAACCCTAATTAGGAATTAAAATTTAACTTAAAATAAAAAATAAATTACTTTAATTTCAATTTTAACTTAATTTAAGTTTTCACAACTTAACTTTATAAAATAAAGTTAAAGTCATAATTTATTAATAAAGTGCTTTTAAAATGCACGATCATATTTTAATTAAATGAATAAATATGCAACTTAAGGTAATATTACTTAACTCAGTTATACAATTTAATTTCAATTTTTGATTTAATATTAATTAAATCTCATTTAGTATTTTAAGACTTATTAATTAAATCACTTAATAAAATATAGGCATTTAATTAATACTAATAACTTAATAGGAAAATATTAATATTTTAATATTATTAAAGGTGTAATTATTTAATATTAATAACTAACTTAAATAATCATTTTCCAAAACAAGACAAAATGCAATATCAATCTAAATAAAAGCATCCAAACGGAAAAATCAACTAAAACAAATGCAACAAGCATACTCAAAAGGGCTCACGGATTCACGTCACCTTGACAAACTCAGATATGATAGTTAGTTAGATACTTTTCCATTCATAGGAAAAAAATTAGGTTTAGGATAAGGTTTTAGGTTTGAATTCTATCTCCCCTCTTTTACCATTGAGACATATGTAATGACACGCTCACTCCTACCAATTCAGGGAAGACGATGCCTAGTACCTACAAACCTGTCATCATAAAGCCGAATACACACACACACACACACACACACACACACACAATGGCAGGGATCGATACATCATGTAGATCGCAAAAGAAAGTAACTATGAATCTATCCCTCAGCATATCAGAAATGTAAAATAGAATATACAACATAGTCATAATCCATGTAAATGCATATATGGGGTTAGTATGTCAGTAAATACATAAATATAGATAACATCATCATATGCAGATAATCATCATGAAAATAACCATAATCATCTAACTATCAACAAACTATGAATTTGTCCCTCAACATATCAGAAATGTAAAATAGAATATACAACATAGTCATAATCCATGTAAATGCATATATGGGGTTAGTATGTCAGTAAATCCATAAATATAGATGACATCATCATATGTAGATAATCACCATAAAAATAACCATAATCATCTAACTATCAACACATGATATCACACAAAATCCAATGTCTCATAATATATCAAAACCATGAAATAGTGTCATGCATCCAAGTATCACCAAAACCAAAACTATTGAAATAACCAATGCACGCATGAAATATGGTCTAAAAGAGTTTGACATCAAAATTGAAAAGCAAACTATGGGTGGGTATTACATCTTCCCCTCTAAAGTTAAGCTTACTCCTAGAAGCCTACAAAAAAAATAGGGATATAACTCTAAGATCATTTCCCGCTATAGAATTATAGAATCAAACTGCAGGTTCTCTATTCACAAACCCAATCACAGTAGCTTGGTGCTCAATTGAATGATGATCAATGGCTAAAAAACACACCATGGGGTCTACAAACATCTCCAATTATAGGTTCTGAAGGTACTGATTTCTGACCTGAGAACAATGTCGAATGCTGGGGACAATTTTCTGTGATGTGACTAAACTGTCCACAAGAAAAAAAATCTTTCTCACTACCAAAAAATATCCAAAAAGAAGGCGCACTAGACTACTAGAAGAAACCTCTACTACATGAACTCTGATCTGGAAGAACAACTTGATTACACATATTACAATTATAGTTGTGATAGTTCCCTGATTGTGAGCCACCACTATGGCCATGGAAGAATTTCTTACTTTTCTGGTTTAGACCACCCTTCAAGGACATAGGATGAATGTGTTCAACCAATGCAACCCTAATAACTGTATCCCTGAAGGTTTTGGATTGGAAGGATCAAACCCCTCCAATAGTGAGGTCATTAATCCCTCTAACAATGTGTTGTACCTTCAAGACATGATCCTAACTAGGGTTTTCAATTCTACCCCTTCCACGTCCTCCACCTTGGCCCCTACCTCGAATCCTAGCAAAAAATATAGACTCAACATGCATCTTTCCTGAAGCAACTAGAAGATAAAATAGTATTTCAAGACAGTCAAAAATAAAAAACATAATGTATGATCACAAAATAATAGTTTGAAATAAAAAAGAGTTATGTGTCTATGTTTGGTTTCAATCTTCAACTACAAGACACCTAATGAGAATACAAATTCCCAAAGTTCCTAGTGTATAAACTCTGGCTCTAATACCATATGTAACGCCTTGCTAGAGAACCCAAGAGAAATTACCCTAAACATGATACTAAGTTGATCGAACAATTTTTTAAAAAAAGTTTACATACACAACTGTAGAAGTAAGAACACCATAAGATAAACATAATGATAAAGTAAACAAGTACAATAAACAATATCAAGGGTTCCATGAAATAGAGTTACTTTTAATCTAACTAATCTACAAAGAAAAACCAAAAAACAAACTAACAAGTAAACATAATTCCACTAATATAATTTAATATAACAAGATCAAAGATACATCTGATATACATAGAAAGTCGACATCCATTGCTCTAGTCATAGGATATGCGATAAAGAATAGGAATACATAATGTCTCTTGAATTGATGTCAACTGATATACAGATAAGATACAATATACATCTCATGATAATGAACAAGTCTCCAATGAAGAAGAAGAAGACATAACAACAACAAGGATCATCCAATTAGCATATAATCACGAACATCAGAATCTCAACGGTAATATAATCACTATCACCCGACCACGTGGAACCCTGAGGTTCACCCACCATGCTGAGGAGATAAACACCAGGCCCACAAAAATAGGTATACAAAAGCAAGAAATACTAATGCAAGGATACAAGACCACACCACCAACAATTGGTATGAACATAAGATCCTAGAAGCTTGCTACCATAGTATACTCTACACAACATCAGAGGAACCAAACACATGTAGGAAACCTAATATACATATGGGAAGTCATCACATATGTCAACCCCTTGGGGCGATGTCACTTAACTCTGACTCCCAAGTGTGATCATATGTAGAATCAATAATCCTTTTGTATAGACAAGGAAACTAATCATGCCAAACCTAAACATCCCCTAGACAGGAAATCATCTTCTCTCACTCCCATCCTTAGCCTATACTAGAACTCAAGGCATAGGTGAGGATTATCTTTTTAATGTTTAGAGGAGTAAATTCATTAGGTTATCACTTATAAGATACTTGCAAAGGATTCCAAGGCAACCATTGTAGGGATCTGACGCCTCCAAAGTAAGCCACTTCCCTTATATACACCTAGATAACATAGCCTAGGCTTATAGATCAAATAAATATCATCATGATAAAAACATTCTCAATTTGGTTCCATACCACAACAAGAACATACTAGTACTCACATAACCATAGCAACATAAATCATCCCCAAGAATAATCATGTGTTCATATGAACAAGGTTGGGTGAGTAAAATTGAACATATAGCATCTCAAAAGTACTCTTTAAGAATGATCAAATATGTATATGAACTCAACTCTAAAACCAAGGTTGGGAAATAAAGATCAAGACAAAGACCACTTATATGAAGTATACAACAATTTCATAGATGTAGTAATCAACAAAACCTAAGCCTCTCATAAAATTAATGCTTGGCCAACTCAAGTACTCCAAATTGATAATTAACACCAATCACTACAAAAGATTACAATCTAATCAAAGCCACACTTTATAATACAAATTTGATTAATTAAATTAATCATACTAAATTATTTAGTAAATTAATCACCCATAAATAATTAAATAACCATAATGGATTAAATAACATAATATGTAATTAACTATACTTAATGATTAAATACATATACAATTACAAATTAATTATAACTATTAATAAGAATATAAATGTTATTTTAAAATTAATATTAAATAACATATATAATAATTAGTTATACATATATATTAAATTTATTAAACTAAAAATTAAATTAAATTAAATATAAATAATAATAATAAAATAAAATAAAAATTAATATTAGAGGGGGCCGTGGGTGGTTCCCATGATCCACCCCTGTGCCCACTACAGGACCTGCAGTGGACCATAGGCTCTACGACCACTGTGGTACCCATGGTGTACTATAGGCTTTGCAACCACTGTGGTACCCATGGTGTACTATAGGCTTTGCAACCACTGTGGTACCCACGGTGTCACCGCGGTCCAGCAAAATGAGGAATGGTGGGGGAGTGGTATCTCCACCACTTCCTCACATAAATATTTTTTAAATTTTTTTAATCATAATTTTCTTAAAGTTATATATATATATAATATAATATAAATTTCTCCCAAGAATATATATATGTGTGTGTGTGTGTGTGTGTGTGTGTGTGTGTGTACACACACACACACACATTATGTTTTTAAAAAGAAACATATATTTTGAAAAACCCCTTTTTAATAATTGTCTATATATAAAACATGCAAATTGTAGACATATTTTCTAATCATGCAAGGATTATAGAAATAATGAGGCATAAATTTCCCTAAACCTGACATCCAAATTTGTACTAAAATTTCATGCATATAATATGAATAGATCTAAAGCATGCAATACCCTACATACATACATACGTTCTCAATGAGGAATAAAAATACAAATTTTGAAAGATTCCTAATTGGGGAGAAATATGCAAATCTTTATTCTAATCAAATAATCCATATCAAATTTTCTTCAAAACCCATATCTACCTAGAACCCCAATTTGAATTTAACAATCATACCAAATTCGATCAAGCACGAAGAAGACAAGAATAGATTGAAGGACAATTTGAATGAAGAACACTTAAGGATCAAACACTACCTCAAATCAAAGAATTGAATTCAAAGAAATTGAAAACTAAATCCAAAACTAGAAATCCAAAGCTTTAAACAAATTCTTTTATCCCCAAAATTGCCAGAAATCTCTTCCAAAACATGATTGAATTCCTAAATTGGCCTTCTAGATTTGATATATAGAAAACCTAGGAAACTAGGGTTTGAAAAGTGCAACCCTGATTAGGAATAAAAATTGAAATTAAAATTAAAAATAAATTCTTTTAATTTCAATTTTATCTTAAATTAAGTTTACATAACTTAACTTTATAAAACAAAGTTAAAATCACAATTTATTAATAAAGTGCATTTAAAATGCATGATAATATTTTATTTAAATAAATAAATATGCAAGGTAAAGTAATATTACCTAATTCAGTTATGCAATTTAATTTTAATTTTGGATTTAATATTAATTAAATCTCAATGATTATTCTAAGACAATAATTATATCACTTAATCAAATATGAACATTTAATTAATACTATTAATTAAATAACCAAATGTTAATATTTTACTACTATTATAGGTGTAATTATTTAACATTAATAATTACCTTAAATAATCATTTTCCAAAACAAGACAAAATGCAACATCAGTCTAAATGAAAGCATCCAAAAAAAAAAAATAACTAAAACAAATGGAACAAACATACTCAATAGGGCTCACAAATTCACGTCACCTTGATGAACTCGGATAGGATAGTCAGTCTGATACTTGTGCATTCATAGGAAAAAATGTAGTTTTAGGATAAGGTTTTAGGCCTAAATAATATCTCCCCTCTTTTACCATTGAGACATATGTAAGGGCACAGTCACTCCTGCCAATTTAGGGAAGATGGTGCCTAATATCTACAAACCTGTCATCACAAAGTCAAATATGTATATACATATATAAAAGACAATGGTAGGGATTGGTACATCATGTGGTTCTCGCAAGAAAGTAACTATGACTCCTTCCCTCACCATATCAGGAACATCAAACACAATATACAACATAGTCATAATCCATGTAAATGCATATATGGGGTCAGTATGTCAATAAATCCATAAATATAGATAACATCATCATATGTAGATAATCGTCATGATAATAACCATAATCTAATTATCTGTATGCATGGATCAAAATCTGTAACACACCTCAATTACGAGGGGTTAGTAGCACCAATTTGCAATGGGGGAAATCGATAGAAATGACTACTAATAACGAAACTACAAATCAATAAAATGTACAAGCAAATAAGAGGAAAACAAATGAATGCAAACCCAATTTTTTGAAGCTTCTATTATCTCTCTCTAATCCTTCTGAAATGATGTTTGTGTGATGCTCAATATTGGTGTGGGCAATGTCTATGACTTGGGAGCGTCAAGAATTTGATATTGAATGTGTGTGTGATCACAAGATGGATTGATGCTTGAACCAATCTGACAGAGTAATGATGCACGTGAGCTTGAAATCCTGGATACTTCAAATGGTTATGAAGGGTTTGTTATATAGGAATTGAGAATGAGATGAACAGTTGAGATCAATCCTAGAGATAGGAAGATGAATGGTTGAGATCAAAGAGAACTAGAGAAGCCATTAGTAAACTCTACCTCTTCAACTGAGAGAGAGGAGATAGAGTTTGGTTAATTGAAGAGCTAATTTTGAGTTACCTTTTAGAACTGAAGAGGTGGGTGCAGAAACCCATGTGAACTGAAGAGGTGGGTGGAGTGACCCACGTGATCTGATTGGGAGTTATCTCTTTGAAGATAATTGAATACTTAATTCATTTTTGAAATTAAAGTTTTCAACATGTGAGATAATTGAATTCTTTTTAATTTTAGAATTGCATTATTGAATGAAATTAAATTAATTTATTTGAAATTAATTTAATTGGAAGAATTTAATTAGTAAGTTTAAATATTTCAATTTGAACTTTAGGAAATTGACTTTAATTAATTAATTAATGGAAATTAATCAATTAAGGTTAATTAATTAAATAGAATTAACTATTTAATTAATTTTGGAGATTTGGTTAGATTATTTGGGGAATGAATTTAGAGAAATAGATGATTAATTAATGATTAAAAAAACATTAATTAATAGATGAAAATTAGTGTTTTTATTATGAAGTCACAAGTCTGTCCATTCTAAACTTTCAACACATGATATCACACAAAATGTGAATGTCTCATCATATATAAAAACCATGAAATAGTGTCATACATCCAAGGATCACCAAAACTAAAACCAACTGCAATAACCAATGCACACATGAAATATGGCCTAAAAGAGGCTGTCATCAAAACTGAAAAGTAAACTATGAATGGGCATTACAATATTCATGAGATGACTTGATTAAATTAATCCTTAATTTTTAAGGAATCCTTCCTCCATAGGACCCCAACCTTAGGGGAAGGGTAATTGTAGTGTTAACAACTAACTTTGCATTGGATTTTGGCCATTTTATTAATGTCTTGTATGCAAGTTAATTATTTTTAGCTATTGTTTCAACTATTGTTTCATTATGTACACAAGGGTCAAAAAGTGGTCATTTAGAAGTGTCACCTAATACCCACTTAACAATTACCCAACTAATCCAATGCATATTCTTCTAGGAACCAATACAGTTTCATCTAATAATTGTTTTTACCAATATTTATGCATAAATGCCCTAGTAGTCACATTATGGGTACCAATAAAGTTGCACAAATCCAATTAAATTTTACATATTATAATTTCTGGGTACAAGTGGGTGGCTATTGCTCCATGTGAAATTTACTAATGGGTTTTTCATTATCATACTTTTGGTTTCTTTAAAGTTAGTAATTAGGGGATTGGGTGAGCAAAGTCAATGATCGTTAGAACATGGGTGGTATTTGGGGCCCTCAAGTAATTGAGTGATCATTCTTATAAATAACTTCGAAGAAATAATTTAGAATATAAAAATTAATTTAAATAATTATTTTATATATTAGTTTAAAAAAAATATTGTATATTTGTTTAAATGATGGATGGAATGGTATCAAATATACTTGAACATGTTAAAATAAGAAATAAAATAATAGGTAGTTAAACTATTAAGGAGCACGGATTGTAAATTTGGCAAGGGATTGAAACATGTCATGGTATTGAGGCTTCTCTTGAAGATTGAGCTATGATCATTTGTCTTACCCTAAATATTGAGGAGATCTTGGTCATCACAAATTCTCACAACTCATAATCATACTTTCTTCTTATTAACTCTCTGTATAATGGTTGAGTTTGATTTCTAGTGGGAGAAATGGTTATATTAAAACTAGGGACTTTATTATTTTTTGGAAAACAAAATGCACCCCTATCACAAGAATGTGAAGTAGTAGGAAGCAATCAAATTTGTGAAGACCAAATATGAGCATTATGACCTCAAGATCTTTGTTGAGGTAGATGAGGCAATGAAGATATAATGAGATTCACGTGTATGAGAATTGGGAGTAAATCCATGTCAACACTCTCATGGAGGAGACTTAACCCTATGTGAGGAAGAGCTTAATGAGACTCCAACAACCATATAAAGTGTGCTACCCTACTGGTCAAGGAGCATATGCAGATGGACAACTTTAAGGGTAGCTTTGTTAGCTTGCATCTATATTTATGTGAGAAAATTATAAAAAAGAATGGATTTTTTCTATTAAATATATAATATGACCACATTAAAAAAATAAGGATTAGAAACTATTCATGAGTTCAGTTAACAGAACATATCCAAAATGGGACAAGCCCTGTCCAATTACAACTCTGCTATATCAACCATCATATGATATATACAAAAATAAGGAGTAGTTCATATCAATTATACAAACATAGAAAATATAGAATATATACCATAGAGATTAGTAAAATATATCATCCATACTAAATTTTTCCATTTTGAGAACTGGTGTTTCCAATCTCTTCTATCCAAGTTGTCCATCCTTGAGGTCCTTCCTTCTATTAAAACAATTTACCCCATTTAATGAGGGTCTAAGTAGGGGTGCATGAATAAATCTACCACTAAAATCTCCACTACATGATCATGTGCGTCTCTCTTCTTCTTCTCATTAAGATATTTGATAAAATTGGCTAGACCAATCTCAAATAGAGACCTCTCCTCGGTCTATCTGGTCCATGTGAAACCATGGGATATCTCCCATGTGAATATCCTAACTATTCCATCCTACAAAAACCTCTCAAACTTCCTCCTTTCTAGTCTCATTCCTGCTATTACCTACCTGTCAACACCATGGATTATGGGTCTCCTTAGAGGCTCAATAAGCACCCTATGTCTACCACTGAGCACATCATCATTCCTATATTTTCAAATTAGCCATAGTATTTGTTAGAATAGTCCCAAAGGATAACTGAGAGGGGGGGGGGGTGAATCAATTATCAATAACTTTAGTTCTTTAACTTCAGAATACAACAAGTAAATGCTTAATTAGATAACACAGTACACAACACACAATTTGATTACGGGGAAATCAAATGGTAAAAATACCAGTGGGAATTAACACCCACAATGAACTATACTTGTTTATAGTATTCCCTGTTAGAAGATATCTCAACCCTGTTAGGAGTTGTAATTTACAATGCAATAAGTATAGTGACCTGGTTAAGGGTCGGACCCTGTTAGGAGTCTTTTACAAATAACCCTATTAGGGGTGGTGGACTCACTGTCCAGAAGCTCACTGCTTGATGGTGAAGGCTACAACCTTCTGTATAACATATATGCACTATATCTGATGATGAACTATAGAGTAGACCTACTGTCTTGATCAGTTCCAGTGTATTTCAATCTTTCACTTCTTCTTCACATAGACTCCTGATGAATGAACCAACTCTGATAATCTGCTCTGTACATCTTTCTTCTCTTTTTGTATCATTCACACTTAGCGTGTCACCTTTGACCTGCTATAAGTATCTTCCTCAAAGTATGAGATCATGGGACATGTAAGACAACTCTTCATAACATCCTTGTCAGCTCTACTAATCACGCAAGCATAATTACAACCGCGCAAGTATAAACTGAATAGACGCAACGCTTCACTAAGTCGGCCTCACCAATTTAACTCTAACTTTGTAATCTTCTTGAAACACATTTGGTGCCTTTGGATTAATATCATCAACTCATAACTAATCATGAATATACACACGCATATACAGAAGATAGGCGCAACTCAAGAAACATGTGATATACGTCAGCCCTAAACAGTTATACTTCCAAAACTGTAACTGCCAATAACAAAATTACATAACTGTACTGAAAAATCATATTTGGGTCTGCGTGTATGAACATAACATAATAAAAATGTCAACAACATGTATCTATCGATGCAAGTCTTCATATCATCATTCTGATAAGTACATACAGAATTACTGTTGTATATTATATGTTGTCATCAATGACAAACATAAAATCAATCAACTTCTTAGAATCAAATCTCTAACAATCTCCCCCTTTGACATTGATGGCAACATATGATATCAAAAACATCCTTTGTTCATGGTGTCCTCTTTCTTTTACAATCTTCTCAATATCCTCATCAAATATTTCTCTAAACTGCTACAGTTCCTCTGTCTGTGTTTTTGTTTCATGTATATACTCCCCTAGAGTATATGCTCCCCCTTAGTACATACTCCCCCTTACTATATACTCCCCCTTTGAAATCAATGGCAAAGGGTGCCATAGTTCTTTAGGTACAAGTACTACTCTAGAAGTAGAGTAGTCAACCATTCATCAGTCACTTAATGAATGATGTTCTTGCTGCTTCTTCTAAACAGACTTAGGAGAGGGAATCACTCCCAACTTCTCCCTGAGATACTCAAAAGTATCCTTTGATAAAGGCTTTGTGAAAATATCTTCCAACTATTCTTTGGTGTTCACGTAGTCCAATTTAACTTCTTTGTCTGCAACTTTTTCTCTTAAGAAATGGTACTCTATCTCTATGTGTTTTGTCTTTGCGTGCATCACAGGGTTCTTAGACATGTTGATAGTGCTAGTATTATGACAATGAATAACAATAGGATAGTCAACCTGAATGCCAAAGTCTTTAACCATTTGCTTGATCAAAACCATGGTTGAAAAATTTAGTGTTGCTGCAACATATTCAGCTTCTTCTGTTGACTGAGAAATATAGTTCTGCTTCTTGCTTATCCAAGAAGCCAACCTATCTCCAAGAAATACTGCTCCTCCTGAAGTGATTTTCTTGTCATCAATACAACCTGCCCAATCTACATCTGTATACACATGAAGCTTTACATTCTCTGATTTAGGATACCATAAACCATAGTCTATAGTTCCCTTTAGATATTTGAATATCCTCTTGATTTCCATTAGGTGACTCTGCTTGGGTTCAACTACAAATCTTCCAACAATGCCAACTACATTAGATATGTTAGGTCTAGATTGAGTTAGATAAATCAGTTTACCAATCATAGATTTGTATAATGTTTTATCAACTACTGTGGAATCATCATCCTTTGAAAGCTTGCTTCCTGTTATCATGGGAGTGCATACTGGCTTACAGTCCTCCATTTGGAAGGTCTTCAATATTTCCTTCACATATTTTGACTGATTAATGAATATACC
>MU227236.1:1306281-1335342 GCA_018584345.1 Thuja plicata | reverse complement strand
CTCCAAATGATAACCCTTGTCAAGTAGCTGTCCAACACTCAGCAAGTTATGATGTAATCCATCAACATATAGAACATCATCTATCTTGTTCTTTCCATCCAAAGTGATAGAACCTCTGCCTATGATATGTTTAGGAGTGTTGTCTCCAAATCTAACCATACCACCTTTGTATTTGTCTAACTGAACAAATTTGTCTTTGTCACCTATCATATGATGGGAGCATCCACTATCAATGATCCAATCAGTTCTGATGTCTTCTTTGGAAATTAGGGCTAGCTCTTGTCCTTCCTTTTCATCTTCAATGTCCATTTCCTCAAGCAACTTTTCCATATCTCTAAGGGAAATGAATCCAATTTCATCTTCTCCTGAATATTCATCAGTTACACCTTCTTCAGCATGATAAAATTCCTTCTTATATTTGGGTTTGTAATCAGATCTGAACTTCTTGACTCTTGTGGGACACTTAGATGCAAAGTGACCAATCTTGTTACATGAAAAACACTTGAATGGAAGCTATCCTTCATATTTTCCTTTACCTTTCTTTTCTCTTCTAGCAATCATAGCAATGATTTCTTCTAGTTCTTCGTCAACTTCTTCTTTCTCATTATGACTGGAGATGTGTAAGGATTTCTTACCATGGATTGAGGCTTTGAAAGCTATTTCACTTTTAGGTTCAGTCTTTAATCTTGATATCCCAAATGCAGAGATTTTGCTAATCAAGGTCTCTCTCTTGAAGTCTTGTGAGAATTGCAAGTCTTGTGAGAATTGCATGGTTTCCTCTAGAATACTTATCTTGTTTTCATAGTCTCATGTTAAAGTAGTTAGTAACTTGTCCATTATGTCTTCTTCTGATATTTCTCCACCATTTTTTCTAATTCCAGAGACTGCTTCATTTATCCTCTGATTGTAAGCTCTAATTTTCTCTTTAGGTAACATCTCAAGACTGTTGTATTTCTTTTTCCATGTCTTCCCACGTGCATTCTTTTCTTGAATATCTCCTTCAAACATATCTTCTAAATACTTCCATATGGTATATGCTCTATCAATTTTCTTGATCTCAGAGAATTCACTATCAGATAAGGTGCTGATTAGGGCTTATTTAGCAATTGCATTATGTGTAAATATATCCTTTTGTCTGTTAGTAGCATCATCCTTTGCAAGGTCTTTCAGAGATGGAATTACAACCTCTTGTGTAGCAATTTCAAAGATCTCAGATCCAACACACTGTAGATGTGTTATCATTTTGTTTTTCTAATCCAGATAATTTTCTCCATCAAACTTAGGGCTTTCTTTTCTGAAGTAAGACATCTGATCTACCTTAAGCTGTTAGGATTCTTCTCCAAGGCACTTGGCTCTAATACCAATTGTTAGAATAGTCCCAAAGGATAACTGAGAGGGGGGGGGGCATGAATCAGTTATCAATAACTTTAGTTATTTAACTTCAGAATACAACAAGTAAATGCTTAATCAGATAACATAGTACACAACACACAATTTGATTATGAGGAAACCAAATGGTAAAAACCCCAGTGGGAATTAACACCCATAATGAACTATACTTGTTTATAGTAATCCCTATTAGAAGATATCTCAACCCTGTTAGGAGTTGTACTTTACAATGCAATAAGTATAGTGACCTGGTTAAGGGTCGGACCCTGTTAGGAGTCTTTTACAAATAACCCTGTTAGGGGTGGTGGACTCACTGTCCAGAAGCTCATTGCTTGATGGTGAAGGCTACAACCTTGTATATAACAGATATGCACTATATCTGATGATGAATTGTAGATTAAACCTGTTGTCTTGATTAGTTCCAGTGTATTTGAATCTTTCACTTCTTCTTCACATAGACTCTTGATGAATGAACCAACTCTGATAATCTACTCTGTACATCTTTCTTCTCTTTTCGTATCATTCACACTTAGCTTGTCACCTTTGAATTTCTATAAGTATCTTCCTCAAAGTATGAGATCATGGGAACTATAAGAAAAATCTTCATAACATCCTTGTCATCTCTACTAAGTACGCAAGCATTATTACAATCGTGCAAGTATAAACTGAATAGACGCGACACTTCACTAAGTCAGCCTCACCAATTTAACTCTAACTTTGTAATCTTCTTGAAACACGTTTGGAGCCTTTGGATTAATATCATCAAATCATAACTAATCATGAATATACACACGCATATACAGAAGATAGGCCCAACTCAAGAAACATGTGATATACGCCGGCCCTAAACAGCTATACTTCCAGAACTGTAACTGCCAATAACATAATTACATAACTTTACTGAAACATCATATCTAGGTCTATGTGTATGAACATAACATAATAAACATGTCAACAACATGTATCTATCCATTCAAGTCTTCATATCATCATTCTGATAAGTACATATAGAATTACTACTGTGTATTATATGTTGTCATCAATGACAAACATACAATCAATCAAATGCTCAAAATCAAATCTCCAACAACTTCAATAGGAAAGATATACCAAAAACCATTGACATCTTTATTGAGGCTTAACACAAAACCAATTATAATATCACAAATACTTATGTTGGAATTGATAGATAAACCAAAGATATTCTAGTTTTTCTTTGGAAAAAAATACTTAAAAATATATGCTTCACAATCTCAGGTAGTCTTCCAGAGGTACAAATGTTGGAGTTCCCTTTCGACTTATTGATAGGAATTTATGTAGGATAAGGAACCATAGAAAAAAATTCTTCTTTGGTTCAACTGGTGCGTTCCATAGGTTCTAAAAAACTCTTTTGCAAAAGGATATAATTTGCTTCATATTCCAGCAATAACTAATATGAGAAAAAATATCATGATTATTAGTGAGGCATTTATATATGGTTTTAGCTTTGATATTTGGGATTAAAGATCCATCCGACCATCTAAAAGAAATATATCTAGTATTATTGACAATACACAATTTGGGAATGGCAAGGGGGTTGCAAGCCTCCTAAACACTATATAGGTCCTCTATTATGCCTAAGGCTCATGATAATTTTGACAAATCTTATTCCAAGTCCATAGGTTACCTTCTTTCATGATGTCTATGAACCTATAAATACCCTTTGAGGCCTATCTTTGGGAAAAGAACCCTTGAAAAAGTGCCAAAGGTTTATCTTTATGTTTCAAATTCCAACAAATAGATCAATCTCCACATATATTATTGCCCTTAGTTATTGTTCTCTCAAAAATGCACCCTGTTATGTTCTCAAAACTTAACTTCTTGGAGAAACATGGAAACACTCTTGAGTAGTGGTTTACTCAAAATTGGAGTGAATATTTGGGTTCTAGGCCAGTTCCTATATGATGCTTCACCTACAAGGCTTAATAAAACTACTTTCCTGATGGGAAAAGGGCTAGAAAGCTTGCATAAACTTAAACTCTGAACTAAAACTCATAAGGTGATGCACCACTTTCTTGATATTAGGACATGAAACCATAGAGTGGCACATACTAGTTTGCTGTGATACAGACTTAACTTGCACAAATTATTACAACATGCTCCCTGCATCAATATTTCACTAAGAGACCTAAGTGCACCTAGCCTACAAAAGGAAGGAAACTTCACTATTAAGGAACCGCATACACTTTCATGGCACACTTAATGACCTGCATAAAACATACTAATTGCAGACAAGGTGATAAAATCCAAGACAAAACTCCAAGGAAAATAAAATCATGCCACAAGTAGCTTGATCGATTAGAAAACACACACAAAACTTGCGAGAATAAGATGACAAAGATTGCGTCATAAATGGAATCCAAGGTGTAATTTTTATTTCATTCCCAAAGTGAGTTACAAAGCATATGCATAAAAATGTAAAAGGACTTTAAAGAGTCACTAAATGTAGAAAAGTACATGAGGAAATAACTCCCTAAAAATGAGTTGCAAAACTCATTAAGTAAAAAACTCATTCCAACCAATAGGGTCCGATTCAACAAAAATGCCTATTTTCTAGGACCTTAAAGGACTCCAAAATAACATGTGAGAAAAGAAATGATCAAGCCACATCATATCTAATCATAAAGGCTCCAAAAATGCTCCAACTTCTTCAAAATAAGTCAAAAAGTCTCCTAAAACTCCTCCACATGTTGGACAAATAGTTTGAGAACAAATAAACCTTTCCTAAATGCTTGGTCTAACTCATCACTTTTGTTTTTCACATAAATACATCTCCTGCAAATGACACCTGGAATGTCCTCATTGGCTTGACCATTTACCCCAGTACCCTACATTTTGCAACTTGGTGAAAACTGCTCACCAACTCACGACCCCTATCACTAATGACCCATCTAACCTCACGGCCTCACGACTAACTTCTACTAGTTCAATCTCTAACTCTCTAACTAAAAATGTCAAGTCCTTAAACCCTTGGGAGCTGGTGAAAAGCACTGATCTCTAACTCTCTAATCTCACAACTTATCATTACAAACCTTCACGACCTTAGGACTAGTAACCACAAACTGTTAGTTACCAATTATCCAATATTTCATGTTACCTTTAGTAATAGTCACGAGCTAGAGACAACTGTTAACTTTAACATTCTAGATAGGTGGAAGTCACTCGCTAGCTCTCCATCCTGAGAAAAAAGCTGCCTTGAGAACCTGAGAGCTAGTGTCAACCAAGAAAATTAACCTTTATCATTGTAGCATCTAAAAACCTCCATGTGGAAATTGCCCGCTAACTCTCTAGCCTAAGAAGAATATTCCTTTTCATCCTGTTAGCCAACGACAAAGCAATACAAAACCTTTAGTTTATAAAATTGTGAATATGTGGCAACCTATTCCTAACTTGCGACCTGAAAACACTTAACCGATGGTGACCTCACGAGATAAAGATCAAAATACATACTTAACTGCTAACCCTTACTCTCTAGCTTGCGACCTAAAGATGATAACATTAAGCTAGATTGAGACCTAGCAATAACTAGAAATTTAACTGCTTATTGTTTAATCGTGAGCTTGTGGCTTGAAAATAATAACATGAGAATGGCTCCCAACCTCATGAAAAAATAATAAACTTAACCAATTTCCATTCATTAACACCCACTACCTCAAACCCTCACGACCCGATGAATAACCATTTCACTACCCACCAAAAATTGTTGCAAGCTCTCCATATTGTACATTCACCACTGCTAACTGCCACAACCTGGCAACTAACTATCATCTCTAGCTCTTGGCATGCTTTACTAACCATTTGGGAAACTCGTGAGCTGGTGACCAAAATTTCATAACTAACACCTTCAAGAGGTTCCATTCTTTGGATTTTCAAGAATTACACCACTAGGCTTCCACTTCCTTTGAATTCACACTTCAAATTCCATTTTCCTAAATAAAGGAGTCCACCAAGGTAAAAATTCCTTTCATCATTCACCAATCAGGAATCTCCTAAGTTAGCTTCTTCCACCATCTTTCAATCCACTCATGACTTCACACACTGAGGGTCCCAAAAGTCCTTTAGAATTTCAAGATTTCCCTTACTAGCCTTCCATTATTGATCATATCCAAATCCTGAATTTTTTACGAACAACCAATTCTTGAAAATCCCAAGATTTAGAGACTTAAGCTTAGGAATGAACCTTTAACCATAATTTAGAGAATTAATCTTAAGAATGAACCTTTAACCATAATTTAGAGACTTAGGCTTAAGAATGTCTTAACTTGTTCTTCCTATCTGCATCTTTTCTCTCACTGGCATGCTGAGTTTAAATCCTCATGGGAACCACATTTACCTCCACATGCCATTAAGAGGAAACAATAACTATTTTTCTTGAAAGCATGATGGCTCTACCAAATTGAGCCCGAGTGAAAATTTTGGTAATAATTATAATCTCATTATGAGTAATAAAATGTATCACACTTTCCCAATCTCTCCAAATAGATCTAATGACTATAGATGATGTTGGTTTGTCAGATAAATATCCAACAATCTGGTCACTAAGTAGTAGGCCCTTCTATGTAGGACCTTTCTTAGGAATAGATTTATATATATTGTGTCTTACCAGTATCTCCCAAGGTTCTTCCCTCTTAAGTGATTTAAATATCCACCTAGCTGCTATACGAGAGGAAAAAGGGGGAAAAATGCATTCAAAGGAAACCATAAAACTTAAAAGCATACAAAAAAATCCTATCCTAATATTAAAGCCATGAAGGAAAAACATGAAATATGAAAGTAAATTAAACAAAACTTCCTTCAACTTGATACAATGTCTTTATTGCTTCCCAAAATTGAATTGATATAGTTCCCATGAAAAGAACACTCAACATGAAAGGAAAATGATGACAATGATGGGAAGATTCCAAAGATGATGGTTAGCCTTGATTGAGAAATGACTCTCAATTTATAGAGGTTGAAGACCAATTTTAAAAATTGGCAACAAGGTGTGCAAAATGGAATAAGTCATAAATTATGACAAATTTATTGCACAAATTAGAATGCATAAATTAGGGGAGAAGTGGAAGGGAAAGGTGGTGGCTAAATTAGCTGAAAATGGGAAGAGAAAGTGTAAGCAATTAAAAAGCTATATTTTAGGGAATGGAAGCACAATTAGGGGGAAATGGAAGAGTGGGGATGTTTGAATTTTAAAAACTCATTAATTCCCACCAAGTTATCAAATTATAATTAGGGATTATAAAATTCCATAAAATGTTAGACAATTAATTAATGCAAAATTAATTAATTGTGGTAGCTAGGACAAAAGGGATAAATAAAGTCTATTTATTTATCCAAACTAGGACATAGGGATAAACCATAGTTTATTTACGCCAAGAGAAGGAATTAGTTGACCATTGACCAAAATGATGACAATTGACATAAAATTGGATTGATTTTGATGATTTTGATAAATATTCAAAATAATTTTGATGATTTGAAAGTGTTTTGATAGTTTTGAAAATGATTTTGAAAAAGGGGTTTGATAATGATAAAAATGATTTGAACCGATTCCGGATAACCGTAAATCAATTTTGATGACATTGATAAGATGATAAAATGATTTTGAAAGACTTGAAATGGTTTTGAATAGATTTTTAAAGATTTTTAAATGATTTTGAAATCATTGATATTGATTTTGAATATGATCAAATTGGCCAACCGATTAGGGTTATGATGCAAAATGAGAGAAATGTCACTCATGATGACATAAAAGAATGACACAATATTGGTGACATGTTAAAAAGGGGGCACATAGGAATTGGGCTATTTTTGAGTGTCTACAATTTCAAGTAATAAAACCTATCATTTCAAGTCCTTTTTCCCTAGGCCCGCTTTTCTCTTACTCATAGTGCATCACTGCCACTTAATAACATGCTTCTTTTTACATACTTTTCTTTATGACTACATGAAATCCTTAATCTATTTCTAAATATATATGAATTGATAATTATTAAATAACCAAGATGATGTTTAATAGATATTATAATATGAGAGATTTTTTTGATACACTTAGAACCTTCCTGCCATTGAAAGATATTGCTTATTCAATTTCCTTAGTTTCTTGTCTATTTTCTCCTTGATCCACTCCCACATCTCCTTTAGGTTAGGAAAAATAGAAAAAAGGAATGCCAAATATCTCACCTGATGATTAGCCCACCCTAACATTAGAGAATGTTTGTTGAGCCAATTAGGGAAGTGGTTATCCCACCCTAGCATTGTGGATTTAGGCAGGGAATCTCTGCTTCCCGAAGCCTTACATGATAGGTCAAGATTCAACATCAAAGTTACTGTCCTAAAATTAAATAAGTATAGCTGTGTCATCTATAAATTGGATGTTTGAAAGATCTTCCCCATTAGAGATAGTTACTCATTTGACCTGGTAGGATATGGATTTTTTCCTCAAAAGGTACTATAAGGCATCTGCTATAATAAAAAATATGGTCAATGACAATGGTCATCCCTACCTAATAGACCTACAGAGATCAAAGCTTTCTAATTTAAACCCATTAAATTCCACACAAGCCTTTGATCCTTCACAAGAGTCTCCACCGTTTGATAGAAAAAATCTAGGGAAACCAAGGCTTTCCATCATCATGAAAATAGAACTCCATTCGATCATATCATATGTTTTCTCAAAATCTATTAGTATCATGGCCAATCTTTCATTAAATTCCTTTGCCCAGTTCATGGCTTCTAAAAAGGTAAGAATAATTATCAAGGATGTATCTACCTTTAATATAACCTATTTGGGTGGGGTTTAACACCTTAGGGAGTACCTCCTCCAGTCTCCTTACCAATGCTTTGGCCAGGATCTTATAGGAAACATTTAACAATGTGATAGGCCTCCAATTTGTTATTAGGGACCTATCCCCATCTTTGGGAATAAGATTAATAATCCCTTTATTAATTTTAGATCTTAATGAACCATATCAATATAATCTTTGTAGACTTGAAAACGATCTTCTCCATTCTAGTAAATACAACTTTTATAAAACTCTATTAGCAACCTGTCAAGCCTAGGTGCCTTATCATTATTAAGGGAAATAATAGCTTTCTTGATTTCCTTAATTTATAAATCTCTATTTAGATTAATTAATTCTTCTTTACTAATGTTTTTAGGGATAATGTTTCTAATATTGGATCTATCTCTTTCCTTATTGTAATCATTATCTTTCGAAGCAAACAATTGATTATAGAACTAGGCTAAAGCCTCAAATATTTGTTCTCTATGTTATTGTTGCCCTCTTCCCAAATATTTTCTATTATTACTTTAGTTTATTTATTTTTAAGGAGTTGGAAAAATAAATTTGATACTTTGTTCCTATGTTCTAACCAATTCATCCTAGCTCTAGTCATAACACCTTGAATTCTCACATTTTAGATCCTTCTCAAGGTATCCTTAGCTTGAATGAGAACCAATTTAACACCTATGCTAGAAGGATATTTTTGCATGCACTCCTCAAACCTTATAATATTTTTATGTATCTCTATCTCCACACTCCTAAAATATTTGGCCTTTTTCCTCCCCACAATTTGAAACAATGTTCTCAAACTTTGTACATTATGGTTCCATATATTAATGACACTATGTTGTCTAGTGTTCCAATTATCTAATTGTCTAATAATTTAGACAAAATGTTTAACATATTCATCATTTAAAAAAATGACATTGAGAGTAAAAGCTTCCCTTCTTCCATGGGGCATCAGGGAAGGGTTGTCGTGAGAAATAATTGCTTGGATGGGGTGGTGGTCAAAAAGGGTATCGAGTATTACCCTCACACTACAACCATTAGGGTTTGTTTAGAACTTGAGGAAGTCTTTATTTACATAAAATATGTCCAATCAACTTCAAATTCTTTTATTACCTTTCTATAAGTTTCACCATGTGAACCATATAGCATGGATTCCATTCTTTCTTCATGCCATTGGGTCCATGAGTTTGAGATTGTTTAACATCCTATTCCAAAAAACCTTCTCATTGCATTTCCATTCAAATTTATTACCTCCTTCCTTATCTTGGAGGTTCTCTACCATATTAAAATCTCCCCATAGGATCTAACGAATCTGCTCTACTTGAGTTATCCATTTCCAAAGTTAAAAATAATGGATTTAGTATATAAATATACATGAATATAAACAAAATATTCTAAAAACATAGTTGAATTTCATCTTTCTAGATACCAAACAAAATTTCCTCTCTAAAAGTGTTGAGCACACCCAAATGCTAAGAGGCTGGGGTGTATCAACATTAACTAAGAACTAATAATTTATCAAATTTTAACCTTTAAATCAAATCTATAGAAGTAAAGAGCTAAACCAAAGCATGCATCACACAAGGACACCAATATTTTTACATAGAGGACCAAAGAAGGGAAAAACATGGTGAGGATAAAATCACACTATATGAAATAGATATTACAATTTTTATTTTAGGCACACTACCAAGGAAGCTCACTACTCCCTAAATAGACTTGTAGCCAAAGGGACATTGCCCAAGGAACAATACAATAGACTTGCAAGTTAAAGGTCACTTATCTAGAGAAAGATATATCACTATTACAATGAACATTATAAGTTGAACTATTATGGAAGAAGCATCTGACTTATGCTAAGATTTCATTCCTCTTTGTAGCAAAATCACTCTGTTATATCAATTTTACATACTTCATACTCAACTGAAACATAATTGCAATATTTTGCACATCACATCACAATATCTTCTCAATTCATTCCACTCTAAATTTTACACACTCTACCAATGTTTTATCCTTCCTTATACATCCTTCCCAACATCTAGAAACATCAATTAGTTTATCTCAATAACACCCATCAAATGAAACATGTGACCAATAATAAGTCAACTTTAGCCATATGTATCAACCAAAAAATAGGTTGAGGTTCAACCTACAGAAAATGAAAACATAAAATAAATTTTAGAACATCCTTCAAGTCGCTAAAATATGTTAGGTTTAGCCACACATCAAGGAACACATCATGTCGACACAAATATAAAATCTGCTTGTCAAACTATTGATTGTTTGCCTCCAAACCATCATAGGGAATCCAAAAATAACATGTGGAATGAGATGAAGATATTGAGTACTATGTACAACTCCCCTTGAGCACAATCATTAAATTAGGTCACACCAAAAATAATCCATTGATCATACAAAGGGGAAACTCTAATTGACTAGACCACATTATCATAAAGAATATTGTATTGTAGAGCACCAAATCACTTGAAACTCATTTCATTGAACCCTTGCAACATCTAGAACATATTATTAAAAATGCATGATCCATCTAATGACCATAGAAGAATACACAACATTATGTTGATTCATCTTATACATGCTTAACAATCAAACTATAATTTGGAAATATAACCTTGTAACTTTTTCTATGGAAGTGATTGAGACTTGAAATCTTGGACTTAGGTTCCAAACACATTATAAAGCATAGCTCCTAATCCAAAAAAATAGAGAACAAAATTAAATAAAAATAGACTATTTTATCAACATCTATTCTTGTGAAAATACCCTGATTAATGCTTAAACATATTCTCTTAATCAATCGAATATGAAATTGAACTTAATTATCAACAAAATAGTTCCTTAAACATGTTGCCACCATCAAACATAACTAAATCAACATTAAAAAACATGTGTGGAAGGATTTCATGTACTTACTTCATCACCGAGATAGACTCTCTTCCATGAACACATTTGCTAAACCTTATGACAAAATTCCTTATTGATCTCAGGACAAACTATATGGAGGAATTGGTGCTCTCAAATATATCTCATCATCAATTCATGACACTACCCAAATACCATATGTTCTACACATATCCTTATATATAATGCATATTATTATCCATCAAGTTGAAATTAATGAAAAAACATATTCCCACCAATCTCTCCCTTTGTCATTGGTGGCAATACTAAATGTGTCTCTATAAAACAATCAACTGCAACTATACATACTCTCCCCTTTTCACCAATATCTCTCTATTACAGTATCTAACTAGTATCTCTCCCCTTTGATGCCAAGGATAAAGGGTATGATATTTATATTAAAAATAAAATACTCCTTGTACTCCCCCTAATAGTGCACATTCATTACAAAACTCCCTCATTAGATGAAGATCCTTTAAAAACTGAAATTACACAAAAAATATTCAACTATAACTTCAAAAAATAAGATACCACGGTCAATTGCAAAACTGTGCAAAGAAGAAAAAATGCCTCATATATATCTTAGAGGGTAAGATACCTCTATACTTTACCTTGAAATGAGAAATATTGAAATCCCAACTATCCTTAGTTGAGGTAAGAATATGGTTTTGATATTTAAATTATATGTACGTGTGCTCAACAAAATTAACCTTATCCAACACTTTAATTTTGTATTTCTCTATTCTACTTCTCCCAAAATTGTTAGAAATATGTGTATGTGTTTTCATTAATTTCAACTTGATGCAATGAGAGTACTATACTGTATTTATGTGTTATAGTTTTCCTATATTCTTAAGTAATGTTCCTAAGTGAGCATTTTATTTTTTACAGAATGCTACAATGTTAGAAGATGGAATGTGTAGGAAAGAGTATGAAGTCTATATAGGAGAATGATTTGAATTCCTCTAAATTTTATGTTGAGATACTTTTTTTCTATATATAACATTTATGTTTTTTTATATGTTACACTCCAATGATTTCAAGTCCTCTACATTGTAGTTGTTATGGTTGGTAAGTATAGTTTTCTAACAGTCTATCCTTCTGTTAAGATTGGTTTGGAGAATGCTCCACATTGATGTTTCTAGTTTTTCAATTTGGAAAAAATGCTCAAAATTATTATGCAGTGTCTTAGTTCATTTTTCAAATTTTTTTTCTCTACAAGAATAGTTACGATGTCCTATTTCTTTGCAGTGTGGTTGTTATTTCTCTCTGACCAACTCAATTTTCCTATTTGGATAATATTATTTTGGTTTGGACTTGTGTTGGAAGTTGAGTTAAGATATTGGCTGGATCTTACCAAGGCATGTGAAGATTCACATTGAATTATTTTTTATTGAATTATGTTTTTGGATTGACTAGTTATATGCTATATTCTTTATCTATAGGTTACATTTGTCATTGACTTTGGAGGATGTGCTCTTATGTGTGAATCATTTAGAGCTATTTAAAATGATGTGTTATGATGTTTAAGGTCCTCTTTATAATTTATAATGGACTATAAGAACCATAATTTTTTTGAAGGGTTGACTTGATAGGATGTATGTTTGTCCTCTATTTTGGTCAACCTAATTAAGGGTTTTGATGAAGAATTTGAATATTAAATATTCAATATCATTTTAGTGTGTTGGGAGTGGATTGAGTTTTGAAACTATGTGGTGAATATAAGTGCAAAGATAAATTTGGATAGTTTAACTTCATGATCAAATTAATCAATATACAAGTATTGAGACAATAAATGTGTGTGCGGTGACTGTCATGAAGTTGGTCACTTGAGATAGTGATTCAAGGATAACTTCTCGCTTGGAGAATTAATAGAGGTGGTGAGTTGAATGATTATTCATCCTTTTTCATAATGTTCATGTATCCTACTAGAAGACAATGAGTCCTTGAATTTTTTTTATCTTGCCCTCAGGTTGTGCATCTTAGTTTGAAAGTCCTTTCTATATGCCTTAAGGTAGTACGCCTTAGCTTGCAAGTCCAAAGAAATGAGCCTAAAATAATTATTGTAATACTATTTTCATATAATGTGAGTTGGATCTCCATAAAATTTTTCTCTTCTTGAGTTTTCCATGTAAATATGGTGTTCTCATGTGTATAATGTTCATTTCTTTATCTTTCTTTGTTGCTAATTTGATTAAAATTAATTTATATAAAATTGTGGTTGAAACAATTTTAAGTATATGATCAAAGATTGATTCACCCAACTCCTCTTAGCCTTGGTGAATGTTTAAAAATTAGTATCAAGGCAAGGTTATCTACCAGAAGCTTAATCACTCGAGGAAGGTCTAGGATGGTACAAGGAGGTTACAAGGTACCTAAGTTTAATGGAACACACTATGACTTCTGGAAGTTGAGGATGGAATCATGTTTGAATGCTCTACCTTATGAAATAAGTGACTCTATTGTAAAATATATACTCCTATTACTACTCTAGATGAGATCAAATAATACAAGAACAATTTCAAGGCAAGGAATTGAGTCATAAGTAGATTGGGAGATTCAAAACTCTTGAAGGTCACGCACTGTAAATCTACTAAGTATACTTGGAAAAAGCTTAGTAGTACCTATAAAGGAGATGTAGAAATAAAGAAAATCAAGATGTGGAACCTCAAGTATGAATTTTAGAATCTATGGATGTTAGAAGAATAAAAAAGTTATAGTTACCTACACTGAGTAGCACAAGTAGTAATGAAATTAGAGGTATTGGTGGTGTTGGTGTAATTAAATATTCACTAATTACACTTTACTTAAGCTTAGTTAGGATAATGAATTGCATAGTAGTTTGCATATGAGACACCTAGGAGTTTGCACATGGTGTACAAGAAATTCCAACTTTAGGTGGTGATAGTTGTTATCATATTCCACTTTATGTGTGAGATCTACCTTTAGTGTATATATCACATTATCATCCTCCATATGTTGCACATACTTCATTCAATAATGGAGGATGATCCACCTTTGGTGGACATGTGATTCCACCTTGTGTAGGTGATAACTTATCTACTCCTTATTATAGTCTCTTATTGCCTTGCCTATACAAGAAGACACCTCTACTTTGTATCTATCTTCAATATCTTCTAATTTAAAATTGCATCATTAATGAGAATACAATTTATTCTTGTTCATATCACATCTCTTGTCTTCGTGTTATTCTTTGACCTCTAAATCTTTGGTTCATTGCTATTTGAAAATTCTTACATGCTATCAGAGCCATCATAGCACCTTGGATAGCCTATTTGAAGAGTTCTTGGTGCATGAACTAGAGGTCAATATTTCAGATCTAAGGGCCAGTATTTTTTTGGAGCATTTTGGGTTAGGTTTGACCTCACCATCACATTTCAGAGGCTGTTTTGGTGAAAATTGACTATAAATTTGCCTATATTGGGAAAAATTCAAATCTGCGGTGACAAATTTTAGAAGACCAAGTCGTATGACCCAATATTCCTCTCTTTAGTACGATCATTAAAAAAATTGTTTTTTTATATTCTGCGTATTCAATTTTTGTAGATTATTTGTTTTGCAATATATTAAAAAAAATATATTTTGGTTTCACCCTTTGTATATTCTACATTTTTCTATCATGGATTTTTTAAGATAGATAGGGTTAGCTTCGCACCCGCAAATAGCAAGGAATATTCTTCACGGAGGATAGTACTCATCTAGGCCCACAAGAATTCTACTAGGAACACCACCCCCAAGTAGAGAAAAATTCACTCCGACCACCACCAGGTGTTATTTTATTCTACTCTACAAAATTTTGAATATAAAGTGGGTTCTCATATGCCATAGTCCCAATGTGGGACTAAAATTTTGAGGGTCCCTTTTCTTGCACCACACGACATTTGGAAAATATGCTACGTGTCACACTCCACCCACTTAGTACCCTTTCCATGTGACAAGACAAAAAAGATCCATGTGGAAATCCCATAGCATGCCACATCAGTCGTATTATCACCTAGTCACATGCTGTCTAGGTGCCCAATCAACACCTCGAGCCAGTCTTTTCCTAATAAGTGGATTTTCTTGGTATTTATTTTGATGGGCAAATTTTTGTTGTGATGACCATACGACCATAAAATTTAATCTATCAATTTGTTGATGTCATCATTGGTTTGAATTTTCTTCCCTTCACCATTGATAATTTTGATTTTGTAGTCTAACTTCAAAGGGCCATATCTTTCTCATTTTAAGTCCCTTTTCAAGCAATATTTTTTGATTTGGAATTTAATTTCCTAAAAAATTTAGTGGAGGTGTTAGTTTCTGATTTTGGTGGCTAGATTGATAAAAAATGACAGTTTTTCATAGCTGTACCTCTCTAATCCCACTTTTTGCAACTTTTGGGGCTTCACTTGGGCACATATGGTAACATTTTCAGGTGATTTTTTTTTTAAAGTGCATGATTGTTTTGTCTACTTTCCATATTTTCTATAATATTGTAGTCATTTTGAGTGGACATATCAATTTCAATAATAGGTCATTTTTGGCCTATATAGGCACTTGGTTAACTCAAGGATTTTTTGATTTTTCTGATTTGTATCAGTGGTTTGAAGGAGATACCAGTTGTTTTCTATCATTATTTAGTTATATTATGAACTTGTCAAAAGTTGTACTCCTAACTCCATATAGCTATAATGAATGGAAAAGATCAATAGAAGATCACTTATTGCATGTGGGATATCATAGAATTAGTTTTGATCAGGATCTAGAACTAGCCAAAAGTGTTGTAGAAAGGAGAAAATGGTTTAAAAGAAGGGATTAAGCTCTTGGAACTCTTAGATTATCCATCTCCCTAGATTTGAGATATCTTATTGCATCTTGCACACATCCTCACGATGTTAGGACTACCATGGAGGAAGTTTTGGCAAGCCAGATAGAATGAAAAAATTTAGATTGGAGAATGAGATAATAAGTCTAAATCCTAGCGATTTTGACAATATTCAATACTTTTTCTCTAAGTTCAATTCTATTAGATTGGAGATTTCTAATTGTGGGATAAATAAAGGGGAAGAAAAATTGATTTTATCTATTCTTTCAAAGCTAGGTCCTGAATATTCAATTTTTGTTTCTATATTCTATGCTACTATGGACGCTCTTGGTAGTGCATAAAAATGAATTATCTTGATGAATTTGAAGCTCAACTCACAAGGAAACAAGAAAATTTAGCACACATGAGTAAATTGAAGTCTTCAAAGTATCATGCATTTCTTGAAAATGACTCTACATCGAAGGCATCCAATGGAAAAGGAAAGAAGCAATATAACAATCCTAAGAATCGTGGGAAAGGTGACGATTATCCTTCACAACATACTTCTGAGTCCAATTCCTCTTTAAGAGAGAAATCATCTATAAGGAAGAAGGTGAAATGTGCATATTGTAAAAAGAAAGGAAATGATGAGCATAAATGTTTCAATAAGAAGATTGATGAGCTCACTTACATTCTTCAAAAGAACAATACTAATTTTCCCTCATCAATGTATCCTCCTCCTCCTTCTACACATTTGGAAGCTTCTCCATCTACATCATCAACCAAGGTAAAGGGAAAGGTCAAACACTCATGGCTTCCACATATCCTAAGCAAGGTAAATGACTTCTTGATTCAAGTACTTCACATCATATGACATCTTCTATGGATATTTTCTCTTCTATTGAGCCTTTTAGTTTTCCTCATATATTGATGGGTAACAAAACATGCATGGAGTTTTGTGGGAAGGGTTCTATTGATATGGGAGATAGGAAATTTAATGATGTTCTTTGTGTACCATAATTGACCACTAATCTCCTTTCTATTTATCAAATTACTCATGGGGCACAAGGTAAAATTATTGAGTTCACTCCCAATTATTTTTACATTAGGGACATGGAGACTAGAGATGTCATAGCTATGGGAGTTGTTGATCATGCATATCACTTGTATTCCTTTTCACATTTTTTTGATTATGATGTTCCTAATATTCCCACCCTTCTACCAAGGGTAAATTATATATGTGAGGAGAATTTTGGACACTTGAATCATTGTCTTCTTGAGAAAAATGTTGAGATTACTACTCCTCCCCCTTCTTCTTCTTTGGACATGAATTATAGTAATCAATAGGATGATCATAATCCCTCATATCTTGTAGCATGGGATGACTACTTGGATGACATTTTAGCATTTTTTGTTGAGTCTCATATTGAATATTTGAGAGACATACTTGAGGGGGTTTCTCTACTCTTTGATGACAACTTCATTATAGTTGGATTTGGAGATACTTATTCACCTTCATTAGAGATTAGCATTCATGAACCTTATCATTCTCTTGGTTTGTCACATATCTTGGTTCAACTTTATCATGATGATGTGATAGATTCCTTGAGCTTGGAGACACCTTTTCGGTCTTCAGAGATGCATACTTGGAGACTTCATGCCTCCTTCCATTTTGACATGGATTGGATTCTTCATCATATCATATACTTTTTTCTTTGTAAGGGGAGACATGTTTCTTTTAGGAACTAAATTATATTTTGTTTGCAAGTACACTTCATCAACATTGGAGCTTCTTCCTTAAGGGGGGGATATAATGTATCCTTATTTCCTTCTTATGGGGGATAATTTATTGTATATACATGGTGTGTGTATTCCTAGGGAGGTTTTGAGTCCTCCATCCATCCATGCATCTTGTGTGTTTTCATCTCTTTTTGGAGGGGGGTTTTTGTCCCATGAGGTTTTCTCCTTTCTCCACTTTATGAGAGATTGCATTCATTGCATTGTATTTTCATATTGTACATGGGTACCTAACATGGCCTATTATCTAGGAGCCATTTTTCATTTCCATCTTGCATTGTGAGTTTTAGTATATTCCCCTAAGTTTAACTTAAAAGGGGGGGGGGGTGTTGGTGTAATTAAATATTCACTAATTACACTTTAATTAAGCTTAACTAGGATAATTCATTGCATAGTAGTTCATGCATATGAGACACCTAGGGCTTTGCACCTATATTTTCACATGGCATAGGAGAAATTCCACTTTAGGCGGTGATAGTTGTTATCACATTCCACTTTATGTGTGAGATCCACCTTTAGTGTACATATCACATTATCATCCTTCACATGTTGCACATAATTCATTACATAATAGAGGATGATACACCTTTTGTGGACACGTGATTCCAACTTGTGTAGGTGAGAGCTTATCTACTCCTTATCATAGTATCTTATTTCTGTGACTATATAAGAAGACATTTATACATTGTGTCTATCTACAATATATCCTAATTTCATATTACATTATTAATGAGAATAAATTTTATTTTTGTTCATATCATCTCTCTTGTCTTTGTGCTATTCGTTGACCTCTAGATCCTTGGTTCATTTCTATTTTCAAATTCTTATAGGTGGAACTATGGAAGGAGATAAAGTTGTGAGAAAAGTGCTTGGAACACTTCCCAAATCATATAGACTTAGGCAAGACAAATTTACATTGGATCAAATCTACAGAGTCATGTTTGCTCATTAGATGTGGGAATTTGAAGCTAATAATGTCAAATAGGAAGCTACATTCAAATCCAGTAAGAAAGTATAAGATGAACTTGATACAAGCAATGATCCAGATGATGTAAAGGTAAAATTTGTGAGGATATTAAGGAAAGACACCAGAAAATACAAAGTTAAGTTACCTTTTAAATTTTATGGAAGAATCAATCATTATGGATCTAGATGTACTTTCAAAGAAGATAACTACAAAATTATAGATGAGAAAAAATAAAGACAAGATGAAAGAGAAAAACCTAAAAGAATCCTTTATTCAAAGGAAAGTTGCCACTCAGTTAAAGATAAATATCTTGATAATAAAAATAATGAAACTTTATTTATGGCTCTAAAAGTGGATGATAGTAAGAATTGGTTCTTTATGTACCAATTGAAAATAGTGAAAGAGCATTCATTGCGCGGACTTGATGTAGGGACATCTCGAGTCATTAAATTTTGTTTTCATTTTGGTATTTAAGGTCCTATTTTGTGGGTTTTTAGGTTCTTATGGATGCTTGGGGTACATTTGAATTCTTTTTAGATAGATGTTGAAGTCTACAAATTCAAATTCTAAAGTTCCCGTCAAAACCTCAATTAAAAATTTCTAGTGATGTTGTGGCTTGTACAAGGTTTATTTTTATTTCAACCTTAGCTTTTAAGTTTTTTTGTATAAATAAGGCCATATTGGGTCATTTTAGGCCTTAGGTTGTGTAAATTTTGAAAAAATGTAAAATTGCAAAGTTGTAATGCAAAAAAAGGTGCAAACTTGTCATTAAAAAATGAAACTTTGGATGTAATTGATGGATGTTAGTTGAGGAAGTTGGGAAATAGTGGGATTGATGTAAACGACCTGATTTTTGTGAGAGGGGTAGTTTTGAGAAGTTTGGAATGAAACAACTTTGTTTTTGAAACTTTAACAATATCTTTTTTTGTTTTCATGCATTCTCAATTTGAAACATGATTTGTATGGCCTATATAGATTAGGAAAATACTTGCACATGTGTGGATTGTGGAGTATATAGTAATTATTTTTAGCATTAATTTTCATCTAGTTTCTCTAAATTTTATGGTGTTTCAAATAAGATACAACAATTTTTGTGTGAACTACTCCAAACCCTACCTATGGTTTCCAAGGAGAATGTTAAATTAAAAATATTGACCTTCCACCATTGGAAACCCATGAAAATGGGTGAAAGTTTTGTCTTTATGTCTTCCATAATTAATCAAAGGGAGAAGTTGGAATGTGTTTTTTATTAAAAGATATACATGAGTGTTCTTCACGTTATAGAGTTCCAGGCTTAAAAAGAACCTAAGAAAAAAAGAGTATAATGTTATGATGTTTTTTTTTTGTTTTCTTAGTGGAAGAAAGGATTGTATATAATCTAAATATATTGACCAAGGCTTGAGTAGGCCTTTATTTATATGTTAATGAATCAAATTTAGGATGTATTATTGTTATGCCAATGTAAAGACAACTTTTAGTCCTTGGCTATGAGGGTTTGAAGTGTTGTTGTACTATTTGGGCAGCTTAATTGAGAGAGGTTTCTTGGTAGGTTTTCAAATAAAGGGAAATAGGTTTAATTAGTTAAAAATTTATTGGATTGGAAAATGATGACAAGATAATGTTTCTAATAGATATAGTGGAAAGGTGTTTAGGAATGAGCATGTAGGATGCATCTAGGGTGTATTGATGAGACCATTGTGGTTATTTGTGTACTTTTTTGAATTGTAGGTTTAATTTGAAGTTCTTCCTTTTCATCAAGACTACTCTTCATGAAAAATAAGAACCAAAATCTTCGATGATTGATAGTGGATGCTTGAATCATATGATTGGTGGGAAAATATATATTTTTAGTATTGAACAATGGAATGATGGATCTGTTAAGTTTGGTGGTGAAGATGATGGTCTAATTTTTGGTGAAGGAAATTTATCCATTTATGGTAAGAACAAGAAAAAGGGTTCCTACCATGTTAAGTGATAAAGACATAATTTCCTCAGTGTTAGTCAAATGTGTAGCAAAGGGTACAAAATTACTTTTCATGATACTTGATCTGAGCTTATGAAAGGTGACTCAAGAAGATTAGTTGCAAAAGAAATAAGAATTGATGAAAATTTCTACTACCTAAAAGAAAACAAAGGAATAAGTCATATGATGGTCTAGAGTAGTGAATTTTGTTTATGGCACAAAATGATGGGACATATTGAATTTGATGTCATGGTAAATATTTGTGCTACACATGTAGGAGGGATTTTCCAAAGATTATTAAGCTTGCTAATGCAATGTGAAAAGAATGGTAGATGGGGAAGTATCTGGATACTGGACTAAAAAAGGAGTTTTCTACTATAAAACATCTGGAGCTGATACATACTAACCTGTGTGGACCTATGAAAAAAGAGGACTAAATGGTTAAAGGTACTTTATGTCGCTTAATGATGATTACTCTAGAATGACATGGATTACTTTCTTAAAATAATAATAAAAATCCCTATATGGATTTAAAATATTCAAATCTATGGTTGATAATGAAATAGATGCTAAAATCAATTGTTCAAGGTCTGATGGAGGTAGAGAATTTACATCAAATGAGTTTGAAATAATTTGTGATTAAAATGATATTAGGAGACATTTATTTGCACATAGGACTCCTTAGAAAAATGGAGTTATTAAAAGAAATAATAGAATAGTACTGTACATTGAGAAAATGATGATGGGAAATAATGCAATTAGGTAATTACTTCATATTTTCCCAACTACACATTTGGATGGAAGATGCCTCCACTAGGCTCAAAATGAGATCAAGCGCTGAATAGGGGAAGAGATCCTTTTCTAAATATAAAATTGATGAAAATGATAGGATAAATGCAATGTAGATGACAAAATTGACAAGTAGGTGAAAAAATATGAATAACAGATATAAATGAAATGACAGAGTTATAACTGACAAAAACAAAAACCAGAAGATAGATGTAATACCTACCCCTTAGTCTGCTTGTTTGTGTCAGTTTCTGATCTCTTTTAGGTTTCTTATGTTTGCGTTGGTTATTTCAGGTGCTTTTAAGGGTATTTATGCATTACTTTTCATTATGCTAATGATCCATTGTTAGTTGTATTATATCATCTATTTGCATATGATTATTTCATGTTGGTTATGTTTATGTTATGAAATCATTTTGATTAAGGTTTTTTTACAATACTGACCCTGTATCAATATGCACATAGATCATTGTGATGATTTACATTACTGTTTGTTGTTTTGGTATGGTATGGGACAGAGTTGTAGTTACTTGCTTCGGCGAGATCCACATGATAAACTAGTCTCAACCATTGTATGCTATATTGCATGTATATATGCTCGTCTTTGTGATGATAGGTTTTGCAGGTACTGGGCTGCATCTTCCCTGAATTGGCAGGAGTGAGCATGCCCTATCATAGTATCTCAATGGTAAGAGAGGGGAGATAATATTTAGGTCCAAATCCATACCCTAAACCCTTATTTTGTCTTAGAACTAGACAAGAATCTGATGGACTACCCTAGTGTTTGAATCCATTAATTGACGTTGATTCGTGAGCCTATTTGTGTGTGTTGGGTTTCTGTTTCAGTTGTTTGTCTGTTTTAGTGGTTTATGTGTTCACATGGGTTTCAGGTGATTTAATGATGCTTTTGGCTTGATTTATTTAATGAATATTTATAGAAAATATTAATGTTAATTATTGCACCTTTAATAAGGCTAAAACATTTATATATGAAATATATGACTATTTAATAATTAAATATTAATTAAATGCCTATATTTAATTAATTGATTTAATTATTAAGTCTTGATTTAAATAATTGAGATTTAATAATATTAAATTCAATTAATTATAATTAGTAGTGCAAAATTGATTTATTAAATATTGCTTTAAGTTGCATGATTAATTGATTTATTTAGTTGAAATATTCTCACATGCATTTTCAATTTAACACCTTGCTTTCATATTCTAAAGTTGAGTTATGCATGCTTTAAGTGAAAATTAAGAATAAAGATTTTCTTTTAATTATTAATTAGATAATTTATATTCCCTTTAGGGTTTTCACTTTTTGAAAACCTAATTGCTTGATTTTCTATATCCTTGGATTGAAAGCCATTTTGGAGATTATTCAATCAAGGGAGAAAGGAAAATCAGGTGATGGAGTATTTGTGAAAGCTTGAGAGCATTTTGGAGCACATTTAAAATTTTTCTTTACTTGAATTTGTGGATTGTGTTCCTCTTATCAGTTATTGAGGTAGGATCTTGTTCATGTCAATTCTAGCTTTCAGATCCCCGTCTTCCATGCATCCGAAAAGCTAGGATCCTTTGTGTGATCTTCCTTGTTTGATTATTGTGTGGTTTATTGATTTAAAATTTAAGAAATATGTTCTTGTTTCAATTTTATGTTTTCATTCAAGTTTGCATGTCAGATTTGTGCTTGTGGGCATAAAGATTTCATTTTTGGGTGTTAGTTGCAAAATAGGCATTAGGGTTTTCATGTGAAAATGAATTTGTTCAAAATTGCCTTTAGGGTTTCAATTTAGGAAAAATGTCAATTTAAAAAAAAAATTGATGATTATTGCCAAGAAAGGGTTTAACCCTCAGATCTGTGAATATCTTACCTTGAAAGTGGAAAATTCACCTTTGCCATGTTCTTGCCAAAATCGGGCCCAGATTTGCATGAAAACAAAACAATTGAGTTAAAATTGCATGCTTGAGAAAGAAACTCTTCTTGAAAATAAATTAAAATATTAGATTTAGAATGTCTCTTGTTATTATCAATTTGCATGCTTAAAATAAAGAAAACTCTTTTTGAAAAAATAAAAACAAATTAATATTAAATTAGACATCTTTCTTGTTTTTATCAATTTGCATGCTTAGAAAATCCTCTTAAGAAAATAAAGAGTTATTATTAAATTTAGAATATTTCTCTTGTTTGCACCATATTGCATGTTTTATTATTTCAGTAATTTAATATTATTGCATGTAAATATGAAATGAGGATAAATGCATGTTCTCTCTTTTATTATGAAAATTAATTAAATAAGATTTTTCAAAGAATAAGTATTTTTAAGATATATTTATTTGCATGTTATTTAAGAAAGATTTATTTATTTGTATTAAAATAATTCTTGTTGGAATTTGCATGCAATAGTATTCTATTTTTAGAAATTATATTTAAAAAAAAAAGAAGATTTTTTTTAAGAATTCGCATGGAGTGGTATTCTATTTTTAGAAATTATATTTTTTTCAAAAAAAAATAAAAAGATTTTTTTCAGAATTCGCATTGAGTGGTATTCTATTTTTAGAAATTATAATTTCAAGAAAAAAAAGTTTTTTTTAAGAATTCGCATGGAGTGGTATTCTATTTTTAGAAATTATAATTTCAAGGAAAAAAAAAAAGATTTTTTTTTGAATTCGCATGGAGTGGTATTCTATTTTTAGAAATTCTATTTAAAAAAAAAAGAATTTTTTTTTACTTATAATTATATTTGGTTTTTAGTAATTATTAAATAGATTAATTTATATGAGGTGGATTTTATAAATTGGTCTATATAGGCTTGATGTGCATTTTCTTTGAAAAAATTGAATTATATTGTTGATAGTAATTTTATCAGATAAACTAGTTTGCATAGTGTTACTATAAATAAGTTTATCACTAAATGTTATTGCCTTTCTAGAATTGTACTCATATGTGATGATGTGTCTTCTGAGTGACTGATTAAAAGATTGTGTGTTTCTTTCCCTTTTACGATACTGCAATGTGTTGGTTGTCTATTGGGATTAGTTGGCTATCAAGATGTAAAACCACAGGTTTTGGGTTTTCTTTAGCTTTGGTGTTTTGTGTACTTTAGTGCATGTTCTTGTTGAGATCGATTTTGAGTCTTGATCTTTTTACCCAACCTGGTTGTTTAACTAGTCTTATGTGATCATGTGACAGTACTTTATGTGATATTGGTTAATTGAGAACCAATAGTTCTTGTGTGGGCAAGAATCAGATTTGAGAGTTATGTTCTTCTCTTTGATATTGTTTATGATTCTCTAAGGGTGTGTCTTTATATGAGCGAGAGTCATTGATGAGGTTTATGGTATACCTGTATGATGTTCTTTTGTGAACCTAGGGTAGGTTACCTAGTTGTATAGTAGGAGGTGGCTTGCAATAAATTGCTAGAGCTCACAAGTGGCTGCTAAGATCATTTATTGTAAGTAATTGTAACAAGTGATAACATAATAATTTATTAGGATGCGTTAGTATAATCTAATAAGATATTAATATGGTTAGTGGCTTCATCTATTTGAGAGGTCAATGACGCAGTGTATGGTCACTTGAGTGCCAGGATCCATTGAGAGATTTCTAGGATGAGACTCAAGGGTTATACGTACATCATGACACCTTCCTATATATAGCTTAGGTTATTCTATGTGTGTCAGTTACCTCTGGTATGGTGTAGATTTCCTTATTGTGATTCAGGGAGCTTCTAAGATCTTCCTATGCATTTCTTTAAGATGGTTGTATACTTTTGATGTTTGCCTTCTTGTTGTATACCCGTGTGAGTGGGCCTGCTATTATCTTCTTAGCACAGTGGGAGTGGACCTTTGGTTCCACGCAGTCGGTGGTAGTGATTCTTATTACCATTGAGATCCAAGATTCGTCTTCATGCTTTGATGATCCTTGATGCAGTTCTTCTTCTTCTATCTTCATCTTTTGGAAACTTGTGCAGTTTCATGAGTTGTATATTTGTACCTTATGTTTATGTTGGTTGATATCCTTTGGAGGATGTATTGTATTGTATTGTTATGTATTATTGCATACCTTGCAACATATGCAGTGGATGTTGATTCAATGTATATGTGGTCTTATTATATGAGACATATATTATTGGATTCAGATGACATTTTTGTTATGTTATGTAATTTATAGTTGTTCTTCGTAGATTAGTTTTCTTAAGTAATTCTACGTCAAGGAACCCTCGAAATCTATAACCTTTGTTGAGTTTTACTAATGTGTATGTCTTGTTATCTCATGTGTTGCTTCCACATTGTTAACACTGTTGTTTATAAACATTTAAAAAAATAAATTATTTCTTTAACTTGGTTGCATGTTTAGGTTAGTTCTCCTGGGTTCTCTAGAATGTTTGAAATGTTCCATACCTTGGAACATAATGTTTGAAACATTCTATTCTAGGTGTTTTAGCCAAAAAAATTTTAGGAACTTCTAACAGTATTTGATCTTTCTGGCTTTCTAACGACAAAAATGTAACCTATTTGTATACACAAAAAAAATGGGGAAAAAGGTTTTCTAAAGGGGTTTTCCTTATTCAAACCTCTATTTAGAAATCAACCTTGAAAATTAAATAAAATTACATAAAGTATGTAAAAAGGTACATGTTGTATTCACCTTGCATAAACCCTCATGAATAAATGTAAATACCACTCATACCAATGAAGATTATTGAATGCACTTGAAATAAAGGAATTTAAATTGAAGTGTAGAATAGGAATCAAGGATTCCCTCACAAATTCAAGAATCTATTATTTCAATTCCTAGATCTTTAATGTTATATGCTTGATAATCACTTGCAAATAAGGAGAATGGATGAGAATGGAAGAAGGATCTTCTTGCTTGTTTGAGAATTCCTCTACTTGGTTATCATGGGAGAGAAAATTGATTCAATTGGAGAATATTTCCCTTTTTTTGAATGATCTTGAAGAATAGGAGACTTGGAGAAATTGATCTTGGATGCTTGCCTTCAAATCTTGAATCTAATTGCTCAATTTCTCAATTGAATTTGAAAACTAGATAGCTTGATTGTAAAAATGCTTACATGTAGTTGCGATATAAAAATTGAGGAGAGACATATGGTTTACATACTCAATCCTATATTTTAGGTTTCAATAATAAGCTAGGCTGACCATGGGATCAAAATTTGTGATAGAACCTTGACATAGGGCCCCAGGACAAATTTGGGCCCAAACAAGTAGGAACAACATATTTGAAACATTCTGTTTATAGGAGGTTGGGCCTAGATATGAATTGGGTGTCAAGAGGAGTGAAAATATATGGGAGGAAAAAAGATGGTTTTCTAGGATCAAGCATAACATACACTTTCACCTCTAAATCACCAAAATGGGGTCTAATAGATCCTAATAGAACATCCAATTATGGGTTCTAACTTTTTAGGGTTGTACAAGTTCAAGAAATGGCTATGACAATATTAAAAGATACTAATTTTCCTAATATATATTAGAGAGAAGTTATGCATATTTTTTTTGATATTCTTAATATTCCATAGGTGATGGTCAATCATTCTAAGACCCCTTATGAGCTGTGCTATGGAAAAATTGATGCTGCCAATATTTTAGAATCTCTGGAAGAAAATTTTCCATTAGGGGAGATGACTAATATATTGGAAAGTTTGAATAAAGATTTAATGTTATAACACTTGCCAAAGTTTTTTCAAATTGGGTGGTGTTGTAGGTCCACAACACACACCCCATTTTTGGTGCTCTGACCATGGGGACCCCCCTTCTTTTTGTCTTTTTTTCTTTCATCGTGTCCGCCCCTCGTAGAAATCTAGTTAGCCACCAGAAAAGAACTGCTGAAACTAAGACAAAGGAAGAAAGAACCCTTTTTTGGCCTTTTATCCCTTTCAGACTTTTGGAGGACTTAGGTCCTCCAAAATGCCAAAATGGATGAAAGGATGAAGACCTGACCTTCTGGCCCTTTCAGACTTTCAGAAGACTTAGGTCCTCTAAAATGCTGAAATGGCCAAAAGGCTGAAGACCCGACCTTTCAGTGTTTCCGGACTCTGAAAACACCGAAAGGCCGAAGGCTTGGTTCTCTTTTGACATTTTCAGCCCTTTCGGGGTCTAAAAGCCCCGAAGCCTTCGACGTCAGCTTGCGGGCTCTAAATAGAAGAAGCCTCATTTTTAACCACACTTTGCATTTTTTGTGCTCCCGCCCGTGATTCTGTCTACTCCTCCTCATCGACCACTTCCACCTCCAAGCTGCCTGGTTGTCCTCCCTCTGCTCATTCATTCGAGGTAGGCTCTCCTCGCTCTCCTTCACTTTGTGTTTTCATTCTAGGTCTAGGGTTTTTTTGTATCTTTACCCATAGCACTTGTCTAGCCTAGGGCATTTTGCTTCTTTGCTTCGTCGGGCCTTTGTGCCTTCGTGTGTTGACAGGAATGTCCCTCCTTGTTGGCCCTAGGGCTTTCTTGTGTGGGTTCATCTTAGGTTTTAGGTTTTGTGTTTTGTCAGTCATGGCCCTTGCCGTAGGTTTTTGGCCTCCAAAAGGCCAAAAATAGATCTTCAAGCCCTCGCCAAGTACCGTTTCAGACATTTTGGCCTTTCAGACATCCGAAAGGTCTGAAAAACTAAAAGCAAAACCTCCGATCGGGCTTTCCATATTCCTCACCATGTTCGAATGATTTGGTGTTCCTGAGCAAGCACCTCTCATTTTTGGTGTTTGAAACCCTGAAAGTCCCGACGGAATTTGTCCTTCCAACAGATCTTTTCGCACTTTCAGACTTTTTGGCCTCCGAACAAATTTTCGGTGACCGAAACCCTGTAAGTGTGAAAACTTACACTTAGATTTCTATTCAACTCTCTTTACTTACTTTCATATTTTAAATTGTTTTTCTATTCAATAAACTACTGATATTTTTCTTTTCTTGCAGGAATGACTGATGTAAGGAAACTCAGGTGCGAAAACAGCTTCCTACACTAATCTCTATAAGAAAGTATTGTGCAAATTCTTTTAAATCCTTACAATTTTAGATTTGTTAACTACTTTAACAAAGATATTGTAGCCATATACCATGCATAAAAAAATAAGAGAATGACATAATGATTTACCCTGGGGAAAACCTTTCGGTAAAAAACCCCAGCACTCCAAAACCTGCACAATGTATTATCTTCAACACAACGGTTACAACACACTTGCAATGCAAGTTCTTTCATGAGACAATCGACACTCTAAGACAAATCCAGTAGCACTAGATCATACCAACAATACACTCTTTTTGTATCCTTTCCTGTAACCCTAAAAAACATTTATATCATGCACTTTCCTTTTTAAGGAAACTTCTAAGGATAGCCGTATTAGGGTTTTACCATTCTCTGAGAAAATAGGAACCCTAAAATTTTTTTTGGGGAGATGCCCGTAAACCCGATGGTTCGGAACAAAGGAGGAAGAGTGTAAAGTACTCAAATTTATCAGTTGCCACATGTCTTGCATGTCTTCACCTGTCATTGAAATCTCCTAGAAATAGCTCTTACATGTCATAGGAATCTGTCATAACCGTTTCAGCCATGATCTCCTTACACACAATTCAAGAT